>CAUHTR010007693.1:0-54710 GCA_959609185.1 Schmidtea polychroa
GAAATCACACCGTACGAATATACGGAAACAGAATACAAAATAAAACCAACGAAATATATACTTATTGTTGTGATTACTTGAATATTATAGATAGAATATTATTATTTAAACAATTTGTGTTGTGTGTAGAGTTGCCAGATTTTCACCAAGACAACCCGGGACAATTCCGGAAAACCGGGACGTCTGGCAACCCTAGTAACTATATAAAAAATTAAAATCATAAACCAAGTATAAATATAAAAATCAATAAACTCACATATTTTTAAATAATTTAATAGCTTTAAATATTGTAAATAAAAAAGTAACTTTCCCACAATGGCCACAGATTAAATTAAACAAAAACAAAACTTAACCATCTGTCATTCATAACAAAAACAAACTACCAAACAGGAAAAGTTTCATATTAAAACCCATCGAACAAGAAAGCTAATTCGAAAAATAGAAAAAGTGTGATAAATAAACGAAACTTTGTCCTTCAAAATTTTTCAATTTGTTTTCAATATTGCAATGCAAAAAAACCGGGACAATTGACAGTCCGGATGACCTCTTTCGGGACACCGGGACAATGATCTCAAAACCGGGACGTCTGGCAACCCTAGTTGTGTTGAATATATTTGAGCTGATTTTTTTATTACTATTTTTATAACTTAACTTGATTTAACTAAATACACTGTAAATTTATAAAATTTATGTAAAATTAGATATCTAAATTGCTGTATGATAAAATACTTGTATGTTTCATTTAAAATTATTAATTTTAAACTGTTGATTTTAAAATATACGTTGTTTTGAAATGTCATCAAAGCGTAATATCTCCGAAACAAAAAAAGTGTATATAAAAAACTTCGACAATTTGAATTCAGATTTAGATCTAGATTACATACACATGAGTTATGTACAATGTACATAATATGTACAAGAATAATATGAATTTATTAAATTAATTAAATGTTTAATGTTTCTTGAATTATTTATGTAATAGATATATTTTATTGGTTATGAATAAATAAAATACATACATATTATTTTTGTTTTTGAATTACGAATTTTTTCTTCAATAATATGAATTGATTAGATTTTTTAATTTATAAATTACGATTTTTAACCAGAATTCTTGGTTTACATTACCGATAATTGAAATAAAAATTCGATTAACGAAATTTCTATGTATGTTCAATTTTTTGAGAACGAATTAATTCGTTAAGCGAGGGATTGATGTATTTGGCAAAATTAGCGTGGATGTTCAAATTGTTGGAATATAGGAAAGGAGAGTTGTCGGATGTATCGTAGCCAAAGAGATATCTCCGAAACTAATTGGAGGATATTATTTTAAAAATTGGAAGCAGGCTTAGTATTAATAATATAGAAATAAATAAATTGACAGATATTGCCGTAGTAAAGATTTTCTATGAAAAAGAAATTGATGAAATGAAAGATAACAGTTTTAAAAAGTTGTTAAATAAATTAATGAACCAATTAATGAAATGGAAAGGCTTGGTACAATAAAAATATGTAATTCAACATAAAATACACTGTTTTTGTGGGTGAAAAAAAAATTAAGATGACTTAAGTATATGTTTAGATTTTAGGGTGCTGAAGAATAAAACAAAATTACCAATATTTCCAATTGTGAACACTAATTGGATGCATTAAGTGGGGCAAAATATTTTAACACAATTGGCTTGGGAAATACATATTACCAAGTTGAATTAAAATAAGCATCAGGATTAGAAATTAGTCCATCAAAATGCCAATTTTTACTAGATGAAATAAAGATTTTGGGACACATGGTGTGAAAACAAATGAAAATAAAATGCAAGCTATTAAACAATTTGAGAAATTAAAGTGTATAAACCAATTGAATAGTTTTTTTTTAAAAACTAACTATTATAGGAACTTCACATGTGTATGGATCACACGTTATGCCGAAACACGAAGTTTGCTACTGCATAATAAGGAAAGAACTTCCTACAATCAATTATTTTACAGCGAACTTTAAGTATTATTTATATGGCAAAATGTTTACACTTAGTACTAACCACAAAGCAATAACTTTTATAATGAAAACAAGAAAAGCCATTACTCCACAATTCCAAAAGTGTATCAAATATTTAGGCAATTTAATAATAGATTTACAAAATAGAAAAGGAGAATAATACAAATTTATAATACAAATGTAGACTAAAAGTAATATTGAAGAACTTGAATAATGATCTCATATATGGATCAAAACTCAAGCCTTAAAATTTACTACCACTATTGAAAATGTATCTCAGTGGTTTCTGGTGTAGAATGGCTGTTTAAATGTAAATAAATTCTAAATGTATGACCTGTGCATATCAAACGTGCATTACAATATTGCAATAGAACGAAGATGTGTGATATTATAAAATGGCACAATTCTTGTTTTTGGTTTTTATTACATGTGCTCGTAAATATCACGCTCAACTCTTTCTTTTGATGGATGTTTATTTGAAATATTTTTAAAAAACATCAATCAGTACAAAGAATATATTTAAGGCAGTGAAAGATATATAAGTTGATAAGAAAAAATGAAAATTTTGTATTTTTTTAAACAATAAAATTGAAATTACTCGATGTTTCAAGTCAGTATGTCAGAACTAGATTTCTCGCAAAACTATTTCCAAAGGCATTGTAAAAATCGAGAATGTGAAGCAAACAGTCTCTCTTGATACAATGGAGATCACAGTATGTTAAAGCTCTCACTGTAGCAGTTGAATGACTAAGTTTGTTGGGATCTTTCCAGAAAGCTTCCCCAAAAATATCTCCCTGGCCTGAAAGTATAAAACCCACTATATTATAAAAATAAAAATTTTCAATTATAACAAAAGTTGTATTGCATTTATTTGCATTTTGATATAAATCTAATATAAGATAATATAAAAAATTTAATGTAACCAACGATAAAATCAAGGGTAAAATTCATTTTATTTCCTAATTAAGAAAAAAATCTCTTCGTTAATTTCACATTTTCAGATATTATAAATAAGTATAATTATGAAAAAAAAACCTTTAAAATATTCAAAACTATAACTAAGCAGATGAAACTTGGGCATTTACATATTCCC
Source organism: Schmidtea polychroa (assembly GCA_959609185.1). Classification (NCBI taxonomy): domain Eukaryota; kingdom Metazoa; phylum Platyhelminthes; order Tricladida; family Dugesiidae; genus Schmidtea; species Schmidtea polychroa. The sequence continues at coordinate 3,090 of CAUHTR010007693.1, forward strand.
AAAGATGAAAGTGTCCCTGGTATAGAACTGTAAAAAGTATTCTTATTTATCAATTGTCATATGATGTCATTTCATTTTATGTTGTTTGAATAATAAAAAAAAGTATTTGTACGCTATTGATCCTGAGTTACACGAACACCTCTTGCACAGTGTGAAAGTAATTAAATAGAATTAGTATTTAATTTCCAGATTTAAATAGATTTAAATAATATAATAAAAGTAAATAATAAAATTATAAATTAAAATAATAAATTAAATATATTTAAGAATGATTGAAAATTAAAATATAAAATATTTATTGAATGCTTGTGTACGAATATTCCCTATTCAATTATTAACTCATGATTGCTAAAATATCCTCAAAGCTAAATACAGAGATTGCTTAAATAAGAAAGATTTGGTGTTGTTTTTTAAAAATATAGTTTTGTTTTTGAAATATTATGGATTTTATTAATTTAAGAAATCAAACATTTAATACACTGTTCAAATATAACTGTATGGTGTGCGATAGCATATATTTTGTATTTTGGGTCCGCGCCTTTTTGAAAAAGATAATGTCACAGTAACCGTCAATTCTGAACAATATTGTGTGTTGTTGGACATTTTTCTGCAAACAAAACTGGATGAACTTGACGTCAGAAAAAAATGTTTGGTTCCAACATGATGGTGCAAAATCACACACATCTAGAGATTTAATGGAGATTTTGAGGGAAATGTTCCCCGGTCATTTAATTTCATTCCGAGGTGACCTCGGTAAGCCTATCCGATCAACTGACTAAAATCCTTGTGATTTTTTCCTCTGGGGATACCTAAAATTAAAGATATACATTTATCGATCCCGATCTATTGAACATATGAAAGTTGCAATTCTTCGAGAAATTGAGGCTATTCCACATGACATGATCCACCAAGTTATAGACAACTTCAACAGTGTGTGGACAATAACGGTGAACATTTGACTGATGTTATTTGTAAGCTAAAATGAAATAAACTGACACCATATATAAAGTTGATAAATAAAAATACTTTTTTATATGTGTTTTAATTTTATTTTTATTTAAATTTCAAATGTGTCAGATCATTGTGCCCCATCGTGTGCATAATATATCATATGTATTAAATCGTCATAATATACAAAATATGATACATTTCGGTCTTCATTTTTTGGTCAAAATGCAAACAATGTTTGTTTAATTTTTAATTTTATTATTTACATTACATTAAATAAAGTTGATTCATATTTATTGACACTTTTGTAAGTAAACAAATTAAGAAAATTAATTAAAAATTTAAATTAAGCCCAATAAAAAAATCTGAATCCTAAATTCGAACTATAATCATAATTAAAATTTAAAAAGTGTTAAATTTGAAGTTTTATTATAAAATTTACTTGAAAAAAGTGCTTTAATATGATTAGTTAAAATTTATTATTTATTTAACTTTTTAAAAATTAAATTATTTTTAATTTAAAAAAAAATAATAGTAGTATGATTGGTCACCGCCAGACCACATATACCCCCTCCCCCCCCCCCGGGGAAAAATTTTTTTAGAACGATGCCACATATTTTTAGAACTATTACGTAATCAATGCCTAATATTTTTAGAACGATGCCTAATATTTTTAGAACTATTACGTAATTTTTTTAAATTAATTGGTCCAGCGGTGACCTACATTTTTTCTTCCCAAAAGTAATGTTCCCGCCAACAGATTTTATTGGACGATAGCTTATTTTGAAGCTTAGTGCAAGACCTTTCGAATGAGCTATTGAAGGTATCATCATCATTAACATCGGCAAAGTTATTAACGTTTTCCCGAGACCATTTTTCAAGGTCATTTATTTTTCAAAATATTATTTTCAAGGTCATTTATTATTTTCAAGGTCATTTATTTTTTCAAGGTCATTTATTTTTCAAGGTCATTTATTTTTTTCAAGGTCATTTATTATTTTTTTTTAATTTAATTTTTTGTTTTAATTAAGTGATCCAGCGGTGACATACTTTTTTTCATCCCAAAAATTAATGTTCCCGCCAACAGATTTTATTGGACGATAGCTTATTTTGAAGCTTAGTGCAAGACCTTTCGAATGAGCTATTGAAGGTATCATCATCATTAACATCGGCAAAGTTATTAACGTTTTCCCGAGACCATTTTTCAAGGCCATTTATTTTTCAAGGTCATTTATTATTTTCAAGGTCATTTATATTTTCAAGGTCATTTATATTTTCAAGGTCATTTATTATTTTCAAGGTCATTTCTTTTTCAAGGTCAAGGTCAAATTTTTAATAAAAGGTCACGGTCAAATTTTAAACAAAGACATATGACTCATCAAGGTCATTTAAACAAAGACCATGGCTCATCAAGGTCATTTCAAGGTCGCGTGACTCATCCAAGGTCATTCCCAAGGTCATATGACTCATCGTGATGACTCATCAAGGTCATTTATTTTTTCAAGGTCAAGGTCATTTATTTTTTTTTCAAGGTCATTTATTATTATTATTATAATTATTATTATTATTATTATTATTATTATTATTATTATTATATACTCATAATCTATCCGACAAAATATTTTGTCCCCCTATGGGTACTGCACACAAGGGTATTTCTCACACTCAACAAGTCACAGGGGTACTGTTCATATTATTATTATTATTTTTTTTTTTCAAAGATATTTAGTTACATGCTCACTGCAAACTAAAGTAAATATGAACAGTATTATCAAATTAAATAAAAATAATAAAACTTTATAAAAATTTTAATTCTTTTAATGGCTCAAAACAAAGTCCTAATCCATAGTGACAACATTACTAGTTTTCAATAATAAAACAATTTTTAATATACTTTCTATGTTTAAACACTTAAGGAATGTTTAATAATATTACACAATATAATGATTTTTATCCATAGAAAGAAATACGAAAACTTTTCATTAATAAAAATCAACACAAATCAATGTTTTTACAAAGTTATATTAATTTATCACAGGAAAAAGATATTAAAATCGCTTAATCACTCAATTGTACATCATCAATATCAATTTCGTCACTCAATTGTACATCATCAATTTCGATTTCGTCACTCAATTGTACATCGTCAATATCAATTTTATCATTAGGATCATCACCAGAATCGAAATCTGGACTTAAACCATTGAAAAGTGGACCCACTTCCTCATCACCAGAAACAAAATCTGGACTTAATCCTCCGAATAGTGGCCCAACTTCTTCAAATATTTGATCATCATTTATGTCATCTAGTGCTAAATAATGACCAAATGCGAGACTGGAATTTTTCCCCACCCAAAACCGCTTGTCGTCGTTGTTTGACAACGCGATTTTATTGTTTTTAAATGTGTACAATTGATGGTTCCGCGTCCCTATCATACTTTGTGGCACAGAAAATACTACGTTGTTATTGTAGCATTCTAAATATGAATCGTGCCTAATTTCTGTACCTATTAACCTGACTCCTTTTGCTTTTAAATGATCTTTAGCCCTAACAAACTATAGCACTTGGGTCTTAAGAAAACCCATTCCTTATACCCTAGACCTTTACTTTCATCTTTAAATTTACCTATCACAGAATCAAGGTTTCTAGAGTATAAGGGATGTGCAGGGTCATAGTTGGAAGTGTCTAAAAGATTGTCACGAATCATTGCCGGCAAAAGAGTGTCAAGCTTACAGTGCCTAACCTCAAGAAAAAAGGAGTCAGTATCGCCGGCAACGATATTTATCTCACATTTAAATTCATTTCTATATTTAGCCAATTCTTTATACTGTAACTGGTACATCCTCAGTTTAGACAGGTCTAGCACCGTTTGGCCAATGTAACTAGGCCTGTCTAAACATATAGAATCCTTATTGAGATGTGCAGCAATCAAGTCATCATCAATTTTGATAGATTTCTTGAAAGTCGGCTTTGAAGCATATACAATCATCTTTTCAGCTGAATTGCATAGCCTCAAATTCATCCGTTTTTTAAGGTTTTCTACGGATTTCCCATACAGACTATTATTAAATAATTTGTATAGATCTCTGTGCAGCTCACATGTAGAATTGGCTCTCAAATTAGTGTTTTTGTCTATGTAAGATTTAAAAATGGGTGCATGCTTAAATTTGATTGCTCTATGTACATTTTTAATAATAGCCCCCAATTCTATATACAACTTGAGAAGTCGCCAATGAAGAACATGGTTCTTCTTCGGCCAATGCGTGAGCATCAGCTTCTCAACTTTAGAATTTGGCGGGCACATCTTTTCCGGAGCAATCGGAAAATCATTCAGAAAGTCATGCAAACAATCAGGTATATCGATATCTACCTCCATAGTATAACCATATGGAAGGTTATCGATATCAGCATTCATACATTCATTCAAGACAGAATCAAGATCATCATACACCCAAACAAAGTCAGCATAAGGCAGATTTTGGCTTAAGGCCTAACCATACAAGTTATTAATATCAATATACAAGAGTTCTGTGTCTTCAGAACTTGCAACATAATGTTTGTTAACAAATGTTAACCCACCCCGTATCCCTCCTTCATAGAAATTAAACATTTCCATGTCCTGCAAAAGTTCAATGGGTTCCGTTAATGTCATAAGCGCAGAGGCCCATGACATACCGGGAATGCCATAGAAATTAAGAGGCTCAAGACCATTGTAAGCAATGGCCTTTGCACGGAATTGTTGGAAATAGTCTGCGAGGAGAAACACGTCTAATTTAAGGTAAGTTAACATGTAATCTAACATGTTGTTACAGTTTTGCTGAGTCCAAATTACTTGGGCTAATGCATATTCATCATTAGACACTGAATCCCAGATAGGTGGCAATTCAAGAGTCGATTCCAGAACCTCAAGAGATGTGGCAAAGTCATAAGGAAAGATACCTTTGGCTTGAACAATTGCGCCATCGAAAACAGAAGAAGTTAAAGGCAGATCGGAAAGAGTCTTAACCGCTTTTGCTAAAGATGAATTAACAAACTGCATGCTGTCAATAAAACGAACAGACAATTTGTTAATGTACGCGATAAGAGAGATGAATTTCTCAGTAGTGGTCGGAATAATATTTAATTCCCAAGAAGGAAAATTATTCAAACCATACTTCAAAATATGATGGAGATCATACCCCCTCAAATTATGAAAAACCACAGGTAACTGTTTCTGAATTCGTCGAGAAACATTACATTTCCTACAGGCAGCACCAAGATACTTACCTGAAAAGTGACAATGATCCCTAACTCTATTTCTAATGAATTTTTTACAAAGGTAGCAGGTTCTGGAATCACGAAAGGCCCGCTCTTCAGCGAAAGACAAGGTTTGCATGGGCTTTTTTCCCATTAATTTCGTAATATGGCAGGACAATTGTCATAGCAATTTCCTCCACCTTACGCAAGAAAGATAAGATGCAATCATCCCCAACAAACTCATAATAAAATTTGGAGTTATTATAATTATTTATTAATAATAAACCTGCTGTTATTGGCAAATGCTTTTGATGGTGTATTATATCCCCCGGTAAAATTGATTCAAAGTCTGCATATATCACGAATGGCGGGGTTATGGTTTTCGCATAATTTTGAAAAATTAAATTTTTCTCTTTAGGTAGGGTATATAAAGTAGTACCTATCTGGTTTTTAATGCATAAGGCGACATGAATATCAAATGCATTTTTATGTCTAAATCCGTTAAGACAATGGGACACCAGTTTACACAAATTGAACACTACAAGAGCTACTACGGTGCGAGTTCATTAATTTTTGCAAATTGAAAACTGCGGTATAATGGAAATTATCTCCGTCTTCCAATAAAAGTAAATATATGGGTTCACCACCTATAACCTTAGATCGGTGAATAATATCTAATTGAGGATGATGTGGAATATAATTATCGTCAACTATATTTTCAAAAGGCTTAGCAGGGGTCGTTCTATAAGTTAAAACATTTATTGCTAAATTTAAATCCTTATTTTTCATCTCGAATTTAGGAATATCACATAGTTTCATTGGACAGTCGGAAATGGGGTCAAAATTTAACTCGTTGAGATAATTTTCATAGGAACTAACACGGTTCCTATGTCTATGTATAATATTACGTTTTAAAAGTGCTAAAATACTATATATAAAGCACATATCATCGGTGTTTTTAACGTTTACTATTGCATTTTTAGATTTTAAAGATGATGGGGTGGGGATATAACTATGTCCAGCTAGCCTATTCATATGTGTAAATTTTGTTAATATAAAATCTATTTCTTTGATTTTAACAACCCGCCATCCACTACCCAAATATGTGAATTTTTCTATTTTATTATTTAATTTGTGAACCCCCTCACTTAGAAAACTATCTGAAAAAGCCTCTGCCCTATTCGAGAAGAAATTATCTTTAATTTCACCATCTTTTTCAAATTGAATCAATACGGAGAATTGTATTTTCACCGACCCCATTCTGTTTATTTCATGATTTAACTTATTAACGATTTTATCGGTTATGGTTATTTGAACAATGTTATCCTTTTCTACATTAAATCTTAGATTCTTTCGAACCCCCTTAAAATCAATTTCGATTTCAGGTTCATCGTCAATATCGACTGAACCGCCTACTTGAATATTATTAACCACAGTTATTTGATCTAATTTATTAATTTTAGAGGGAGCATCAGACCCAATACTAACAGCAGGTCTTTTTAAATTATTATTTACATTAATAACATTATTAATTATAGGTTTTGTAATATTATTTACATGTTTTGTATTAGTTTTAATTACAGGTTTTGTAATATTATTTACAGGTTTTGTATTATTATTTACAGGTTTTGTATTATTTACATTAGTTTTAATTATAGGTTTTGCGGTATTTCGTAGTTTGTTAAATAAATCCTTTTTATTTAAAGAGAACTGATTTAAATGGGATTTATGTATACTGTAAAACTCTAAATATTTAATGCTATGGGAAGTCTCGCATATTGGGCATATATAGTACTTGATGCCATAAAATTTACGACCATAATATTTTTTCATCACTTTGTGACATAAATTTGAGTGACCAGTTGAAGCCTGGCAGTAATGTGGATAAAATTTGCCTGTTAATTATATTTATCAATTAATATTAATCATGAAATTTATATATCATTTATATTTCTTTTATCATTTAGTTCTTTTACAATTATTGATATATGTTTCATTTAAATACAATATAAAAATGAAATAAATATTAATAATTGTAAAATATTAATAAAGTCTTGTAAACTATAATATGGGATTTTATTATTATTATTGTTTCTATAGTTACATGCTCACTGTAACCTACATGTTTATATAATAAGAGTCTTTAGTTGCATGCTAACATATTAAATTATTAAAATAATATTATTATTATAAAGAGAGTATATGTATAGAATAAAAATATTAGTATTATTATTATTATTATTATTATTGATGTAGCTGCATGCTCACTGCAGACTACATTTAAAGATTGTAATTATTGCATAATAAATAGTTTGATGCAGCTGCATGCAGACTATATTTAATAAGGGTTAATTATTACACAATAAATAGTTGATGCAGCTGCATGCAGACTACATTTAAAGATTGTATTTATTACGTAATAAAAGTTGATTCAGCTGCATGCAGACTACATTTAAAGATTGTATTTATTACGTAATAAATAGTTGATTCAGCTGCATGCAGACTACATTTAAAGATTGTATTTATTACGTAATAAATAGTTGATGCAGCTGACTGCAGACTACATTTATTGGGGGCAATCATAATAAAAGAGATATGTAGCTGCATGCTCACTGCAGACTACAAGATATATTATTATCATTATTATTATTATTATTATTTAAACTAATGTAGTTGCTCATTGCAAACTACAAGATATATTTTAAAACTATAGTTTCTTAATCACTTTTTTAAACATTTGCATAATTTCAAAATAATAATTTCATAATTTTCTCTATTTTCATTATAATAATTTTAATATAACATTTTCATAATTTTCTTCATTTTCGTCATAATAGTTTTCTTCATTTTCATAATTTCCATCATAGTATTTTCTTCATAATTTCGTCATAATTACAATAATAATTCAAAAACATATTAATTTTACGAATAAGATTTATGCAAATGTTTAAAAAGTTATTAAGAAAATTTTAAAAATTTTGTTAAAGAAATATAAAAATAAATAAATGCTTACATTGTGATTCCTGATCGGAATCAGATTCCTCATCAGCTACCTCCTCAATAGAAGTGAGGGCATTATTCTCCTCAATAGAAGTGAGGGCATTATTCTCCTCAATAGAAGTGAGGGCATTTTCCATATTGTTTTCCTCATCATTATTAATTGGGTATCCATGTTAACATTAAACACTAAAATGATTTTTAAAAAATAATATACTAAAATAAAATAAATTTACTTTGTTTATTGAAAACATTACAGGAAACTGGGGCATTAGTTTGCCCAATAAATACGACATCATCATCGTCGCTAATTATAATAGGTTCTAAATAAAATAATAATTTCATAAAAATTAAAATATTTAAATTTACCGAAAATCCTATCAACATTCAAAATTCTTTCGTCCTCAGTAACTTGATACCAATCGAACACATCTAAAAAAAAAATAAATAATAAAATATAATAAATAAATAAATAATAAAATTACCGGTAGTCAATAGACTTCTTAATATGTTGTTGTTATTGTTAGACATTTTAAAGTTTGTAATTTTGAAAAATTAGAAATTGAAAATTTTGATAAAATTGTGATGAATTTGGAATTTGTCAATGTTTATATAGAACAGGAATATTTCCATGTCTCAACCAATCAGAATTAAGACACATTCCTGAATACTTTTTCCTCTATCAGCCAATCAAATGGTATCAAATGGGATTGCACATCTTTGTTAGTCATGACTTTGTGCATGCACAATGATTGTGTAGTCTTTATTTTGGATAATAATTATAATAATAATAATAATAATAATAATAATAATAATAATAATAAAATAATAATAATAAAAATAATAATAATAATAATAAAATAATAATAATAAAAATAATATTAATAATAATAATAATAAAAATAATATTAATAATAAAAATAATAATAATAATAATAATAATAATAATAATAATAATAATAATAATAATAATAATAATAATAATAATAATTAAAATAATAATAACAACAACAAAGGAAAGGATACATTTATTAAACATCAAATTTTTTATACAACAACCAAGCTAAACAATGTTGACCGCATGTTTGTGTCAAGGGATTTTGAAACATAGTTTTATTATATACAATAGGTTTCCCCATTGTTTGTAGTTTTGATACCAACAAAGCAGGGTAATAGAAACCCATTGGATCGAACACGAATATATTACTAGGTTTCATATATATAGCAATCCAATGTTCTCCACCAAGATGAGACGATTGAGTATTGACGATTATGGCTTGATTATTGCTCAAATATGGGATTTTATCAAGAGGAAAAACTCCTACAAATTCATTTCCCAATATCTGTTTTCCAATTCTATTGACCTGAACAGAACTACTTTAATAAATCCTGAGTATAAAATACAACTTACTCCATGACAACTTTTTATATTTCTGTATACATTTATACTAGCACGGTTCTATTTGCAGTAATCTGAACTTCATTTTCAAATACCCCATATATTATAACATGTACTGGTTCAGTAATGGCCTTTGCAAACTTTATATCCAGTCGTAAATTTCCGTTTTGTGGTAATTGACTCTGATTTAAATCAAAATCAGGGGCTAAAACAAATGTGAAAAATGGATATTTGCTTTTAAATTCTTCTAGAGTTATTCCGCAATTCAAATTTTTATCTAAATAACCCAGATTTCTAACAATACTCTGCATATATGTCGCACAGTAATTATCATTCTCGAAATCTTGAGTATATGTTTCTCTATAATCAGTATTTTTCGACAAAGTCAATGAAGTAACACCAAAATTTTTGAAAATTGAGCTGGAAGCAGTATAAGACCCATTATATTGCGTTTCACTTTGAAATGTTACCAGAATAAAATTAGGCATTCTTCTGTCACCAAATATTTGTTCTTTATAGAATGATGAAGCACCTTTAGCAATAGCAAATTGTACAATTTCCTTTGTTTTTAAAGGATAAATTGCATGTTTTGAATTAAGACCCAATTGATGACCAGCTAATACTGACGGGTCTACTCGAACTCTTCTCACCAATAATTTTGCATCAACTAATTGACATATTGGTGCACCAGTTGCACTAGTAAGAGATAATGCAGAATCGGACCTTTTCAATCTAATATGTACATTAACTCCCGGTAGTAAATATTTCGGTTGGTCCATAAAATCAAGTTGTAATGATGAGCACATAGTGAATACTTTTGAACCTTTAACCCACTTTTTTCTTTCATCATCAGTTGCTGCATAACCCATAGGTGTAAGACAGGTATTTTTAGTATCGGAATTGTAATTTAAAATAGTTTCTATCAAAGCCTTGTGAATGAATGTATTATTTCCGCCCTCAATCTTGATATTATTAAATCCCAACACTGCATCTTTAAACAGAGTATGAAACATGAAATTGTTTGGTAATACATCAGCATTGGCATCCAAAACCTTTCTATCTTTATCTACAACCTTGATCTGAACAGTCAATAAAGTATCGTTCAAATCTAAATATTCAGTTTGCGAACCATTAATATAAAACTCGATATCATTTCTACTATCAGTAATTGAATTCATAGGAAAAACTTCCTCAAAGGCCCCAAATTCTATTACAGCCTGGGGCGATGGTCTATCAAATATACATAATTCGGATTTACCACAAATCATTTTGCAAATATAGTTCCATGTCCTTTCATTCGTTTGTTTATACGCGATATTCCATGCCCTTTACGTTTTGGAGCTGGGGCTGGAGGCGTATCTTTTTGAAACATACCAGCAACTCCAGGTAGAACCTTCCCTAACTCAGCTAAAGCATTTGTTTTTAGGGATGGTAATATTTTCTGTTCATTCATAATCACATCTTTAGCAGTTTTCATGCCAAAACTACCAATACGTTTAAGAATAGGAAGTGCAAATCTCCCTATTGTTTTTAACCAACCTGATCCGTACTGTTTACCAATAAAATATGGTAATTCACCGCCAGATTGGCTATCACTATACATACTAATAATATCGGAATTAGCCATCTACTTTACGAAAATGTAGTGTCAAATGAGTTTTTGAGTCTTTTGGGAAGTTTATAAGTTTTCCACTATCGTCACGAATATTTATTTCTATATTGTTTATACATGAGCTCGAAATTGGTAAATACATAGGATTATCTATATTTATATTGACAACTTCATCATGTTCGTATTTTCCAATCCATACCGATTTCAATAGAGGAACACTGGAATCACCAACTATTATAGGCTCAATAATATTAGTATATATGAACATTTGTTGATGATGTTCAAGTATTCTTGGTTTACGTATACCAGCCGATTTTTCCCGATATTGCTGCTTCTCTAATCCAAGTGTATTTGTCAAATTTTTATCAAATGTAACTTCGCAAATGTCATCATTCAAACTGAAGGTAAATAACAATTCTTTCACAATGTCCAAACTTTTAAATATGTATGAACAATTGTACTTTAAATATTTAAGTAACACATCAAGTTTATCAATATATAATTCGTCAGCGAAGGTGAATGATTCTTCAACTTCATTATTATACGACACTGAAATTTTGATTTCTTCTCTCATTACACTGTTTGCTTCAAATAGATCAAAGCGTAATAAGTATTCGGTTTCCATAACTTCATTTTTCAACTTATTGCAACCCATTCGTCTGGCATCTTCAATATATTCGAATGTTATTGTAAATGGTTTAAAATCACAACTGATATTTAATCCATCCTTGTAAAACATAGAGCAATGCTGATCTAATATTTGATTCGGAATATGATATGTTTTATCATAATTACTGATAATAAAGATACCACTCCATGTTTTCATAACATTCCTTTTGAAATCAATCTTACATTGACTATAAAATGGGAATGTATTGTACACGAATGTAAAATCTTGCAGTGCAACTTCCCAGTCACCATTTAAAGAAATCGGATTCTGGAGATTGACCATGAATTTACTGGCTTGATTATCTGGATGAATAAGCGGGCAACTATTGCTTGGTAAAATAGTATAAAAATTCACTTTACCATGTCCTTTTCTGATATCCATGATGGGTTTTGATAACCATGCCATTTGACATAGTATTGTTTATCCTTGCCGACCTTTTTAGTTTTCAATATCTTTTGAATTCTAAATACTTTTGGAGGAGGAATAACTTGTAATTCTTGCTCATAAAATTTTCCTTGTACAATATTGTTATCATTGTCTTTGATGACATACATTACAGGATTCTGTTTAGTATTTATTTTTGAAATTACAAAGACTTCATCACTCCAATTTGTATCGAAATTTTTAATAAATGGTGATGCACTAATTTTACTAATTCTAACATGGTAACCTACTTTATATTTCGGTTTTGTAATTTTTACAGGTTTTGTAGAATATATTGTTTTTGACGTGATATCAATCGGCCTTAATCCATTCAGTCCTTGATGTGATGAGTGATTATAACTGGTTATTATTTTTGGTAAAACCAATACCCATTTTTTATTACCTTGATGCACGAATAATTTCTTTAATCTATCTCTCAAAGTTCGGTTAAATCTTTCAACATGAGCAGCTTTGTATTGAGAATGTACTGAGTAATGGTTTATTTTCAATTTATTGAGGATTTGCTTGACTTTACTGTTGTAGAATTCTTTACCTATAATAATAATAATAATAATAATAATAATAATAATAATAATAATATTAATACCTAAATCAGTTTGCAAGTTTTTAGGATGTCCATCTTTAAATAAATGATTAACAGCTTTGGACATTTCATCTGCAGATTTTGCCTTGATGGGTATTGCTCGGGCAAACCGACTGAATACATCAATGCATGTTAAAATATATTTATACCCATTGTTAATTTTCGAATAGGGTATCATCTCCATCAAATCCATTTGCCATAAATCATTTATTCCATATGTTTTATATGCTCTTGTTGGGAATCGTTTCTGCATTGGTTTGTTCAAACTGTACGCAAGCTGGTCTGATAACCACTTCTGGGTTTCCTTTTTCGAATTCGGAACTCTTTTCCTTAATTTTGCCACTCCACCAAAACCGGCTTCGTCTTCCGGGTTCGTCCAAATCTTCTCCATTACAACAAGAAGATTTAATATTAAATTTAATGTCTGGTAATGAAGGATTAGCACCCATTGTTTATGATCGACTTCCTATTATTCCACCTAATAATGATATTGCTAAAGGTATCAATGCACCGATAAATCCCCCTTGTTGTTTATATATAATTTTTCTCATTTGTTGACGATTTTTATTATTTACTAATGATAGCAAAGGTTTCCTATGTTTACTCAATAATTGCTTTTTAGATTTACTGATTTTAATCTTGCCTTTGACTACTTTAAGTATAATATCGAGTAAATCATCGACAACATAATTTGGAAATGATTGCAAAATACTGTTTCTTTTCATACTTGGTGCCTTTAACAATGTATTGAAAAACGGGAAACTCCGATGATTTTTAACAACTTTTACTTTCTTAGTGGTTTTACTTTTTGGTTTAGGTTTAGGATTTTTTGAAATAAGATTCATTGCAGGAAAATTTTCTGTAATAAGTTTTTTAGATGGAGTATAACTAGTTGTTGGTGGAACTTTTGGTTGTTTTTTACCCGATATCCTTGTTTTTGAAAACATGATTTATATGTTTTCAACTTTGTTTTGAACTTTGTTTATATACCATGGCACCTTTTGGGTTGAAAATATCTGTTTTTACGCGTATATCATCAGGACATTGTTGAGTGAAATCTAGAAATATATACCCATGCGGTATTTTCGTAGCATCTTGAAATGCATTGATAAGAAAATTACGGTTATTAGGGTATGCTTGTCGTCCAAGAAAATCGATGACAGTTGCATCTCTAGGATTCTTGAAAATAACTAAATATTGTACATTTAAATTACGTGTTCGATGTGCACCACCTTGATGAAATAGATTTTGTGTTATGAAAATAACCGTTACACCAACATGTCTGCTGATTTTTGTGAATAAATTATTAAAGTCCTTTTCTTTATTGGCTTCTTGATACAAATCATCGATAATGATGACATCATCTTTCTTCAAACGACTTGACCAGTTTTTATCAAAACCCTTTACTATTTTCATGTTTTTCAACTGACAGAAACTTGATTGCGTCAATCCGTGTTCTTCGTCGGCGCCCCTATGCCAATAAATATTGTTGAATTTTGTTTTAAACAAATTTGATTTTAGTAATTTACAAACAAATAAAGTTTTCCCTCTACCACTTGGACCAACGATTTGGTATACTGCGTCATTTCGTAATTCCATTTTTTTTAAATTTAAACTATATAATTATTGTTTATATTGATAATTTAAATGAACTCTGTTTTTAAATACCTATATATATCAAAGTTTTTAAAATTATTTCATTAAAATGCTTTCAAATATAAATTACAGGGCAAAAACTGATGTATCAAAAATGGTATTTCCAATAGGGAAACCACAACAACTTATCAATAGAAGTAATAAATATCCAATAATATATTTCAAAACTGGTAAATGTAGAATTATGGGGTGTAAGGAAATAATCAAAGCTAGTGAATATAATGTTTATGATTTAGAAATACAATCGATAACCGTAACTTCCGATATAGGTTTTTCTTGTAATTTAAATAAATTAGCTAAATTAATACCATGCTTTTATGAACCAGAAATATTTCCAGCTTTGAGATATATAAAATACAACCCTATGTGTGTAAATATATTCGCTAGCGGTAAGATAGTAATTCTTGGAATAAAAAATATTGATTACAAATGTATAGTTGATAATATCATATCTGAAATTAAATCAATAATTGAAGGAAAAGAATTTTTAGATTTTTTATTATCACTTAATTAATTATTTATCATTCAATTAAAACAAAAACATGCTGCAATCTGATTGGATGATAAACAATAGTCATAGGTATAAAAACCCTGTACCATTTCATTTTAATCATAATTCACAATGACCAAGAAAATTTCAAGCACTGAAAAACCAAAAGTTGTTCCGGAACTTGTACAACCTGTTCAAATGTTCCACAACTACAAAATGTATTTTTTAAAATAAGAAATCAATATGAAATTGGTGTCACCGATCAAGCTTATTCCTACCCAATTTCAATTCTTAACCGGCACGCTTTCCATGTTAGATATTAAAACCATAGATGATGTTTTCAAAAGGTTGAATACGAATCTGACATGCAATCAAAATGCATTTTTCAACAACCGATATGCAAAATTTTATGATTCCTTTGATGAAATCAGTTTCAAAGAAAACGAAAATTGGTATATAACAATTGCAATCCAAGGATATAAAGTTGATAATAATGATGTGTATTCTCCAATTTGGAAAATTATGTCTGCTAGACTTTCACAGTTATTTTAATAAATGTTGTTGTATTTAATAAATGTATTTAGTTATATCTGTTTTCGCTTATATTCTATATTTTCTATAAACAAATATATACTATAGTTTTAAAATACTAATAATGACTACAGAAAAAGGTTAATATGATTAGTTAATTATCAAATTATTTAATATTTAGAATTTATAATAAACTTTTTATTGGAAAAATTATCAGAAATATCTGGTGTGAAAATGGAGGATATAGTATCTGTTACAAACGCATTAAATATAGACTGGGTAGCAGAGAGTGAAGATTCAGGATTTGATGAAACAACTGAAGAAAACACTCAAGATGATGAGGAAAGTATTCAAGAAATTGATGAAGTTATGGAGGAATTTACGGATACTGAACCGTGTGTATATAGGGATTGTATAGATCATGTTGTTGAAAATGTTATGAACTGTGGAGATGATGAATGTGAATGTGTTAATAAATTTTAGGGTATATTTAAAGTATAATATTTAGAATTTAGTAAGTTTTATCTTGAATATTTTTAGTAGTAACTTTGTGAGTAGTACATTTGTAACTTGTTGAATGTGAGTAGTACCTTTGCGAGCAGTACCCATAGGGGGACAAAATATTTTGTCGGATAGATTATGAGTATATAATAATAATAATCATAATAATAATAATAATTATAATAATAATAATAATAATAAATGACCTTGACCTTGAAAAAATAAATGACCTTGATGAGTCATCACGATGAGTCATATGACCTTGGGAATGACCTTGGATGAGTCACGCGACCTTGAAATGACCTTGATGATTCATGGTCTTTGTTTAAATGACCTTGATGAGTCATATGTCTTTGTTTAAAATTTGACCGTGACCTTTTATTAAAAATTTGACCTTGACCTTGAAAAAGAAATGACCTTGAAAAAGAAATGACCTTGAAAATAATAAATGACCTTGAAAAATAAATGACCTTGAAAATAATAAATGACCTTGAAAATATAAATGACCTTGAAAAATAAATGACCTTGAAAATAATAAATGACCTTGAAAATATAAATGACCTTGAAAAATAAATGACCTTGAAAATAATAAATGACCTTGAAAAATAAATGGCCTTGAAAAATGGTCTCGGGAAAACGTTAATAACTTTGCCGATGTTAATGATGATGATACCTTCAATAGCTCATTCGAAAGGTCTTGCACTAAGCTTCAAAATAAGCTATCGTCCAATAAAATCTGTTGGCGGGAACATTACTTTTGGGATGAAAAAAAGTATGTCACCGCTGGATCACTTAATTAAAACAAAAAATTAAATTAAAAAAAAAATAATAAATGACCTTGAAAAAAATAAATGACCTTGAAAAATAAATGACCTTGAAAAAATAAATGACCTTGAAAATAATAAATGACCTTGAAAATAATATTTTGAAAAATAAATGGCCTTGAAAAATGGTCTCGGGAAAACGTTAATAACTTTGCCGATGTTAATGATGATGATGCCTTCAATAGCTCATTCGAAAGGTATTGCACTAAGCTTCAAAATAAGCTATCGTCCAATAAAATCTGTTGGCGGGAACATTACTTTTGGGAAGAAAAAATGTAGGTCACCGCTGGACCAATTAATTTAAAAAAATTACGTAATAGTTCTAAAAATATTAGACATCGTTCTAAAAATATTAGGCATTGATTACGTAATAGTTCTAAAAATATGTGGCATCGTTCTAAAAAATTTTTTCCCCGGGGGGGAGGGGGTATATGTGGTCTGGCGGTGACCTGGTCTGGCGGTGACCAATCATACTACTAATAATTATAATTTATATATTTTAAGAATTATTCTAAAATTTATTTGATGGTTGTCAAAAATAAGAAAAACTCAAAAATATTAGAACTAATTGATAAATATTTTCTTTTATATTAAACACGAATTTTAAAAACTTTCTTTTTCATTGTCGAATATTTCTGAAAAGATTTTTACCAATTTGTCTAAAATTAAGTTTTTTTTTATTTTACAGAATTCTACTTATTAATTTGTAAATAAAATTCTTAAAAAATATTACCAACCAAGAATTGCTACTATCTCATCATCTTGAATCACTTCCAAAGACCCAGAAACGACAAAGCACAACTGATCTATGCTTTCTCCTTGATGAAAAATCAAATCTCCTGGAGCCGTATGAATAGTTTGAAAGTTAATAGCTAAAGATCGCAGACATCCATCACTTGCCAATCGAAAAGCCGTATGTTTATTGAAAACCATCCGATTTAAATGAATACACAAATCTGCTTTCATGTCTTTAGGACAATAATTAAGAACCTAAAATTAATTTAAATTAATTTTCAAGTTTGTTTTTATTTAATCCGATATAATCTAGTTCGATTGCCCGTTAAATTCTTTCTATTATTTTGATAAAAATTAAAATAACAGAAAGCTAAAATACAATAAGAAATTTCGTGATGAGATCAAATTTAAGATAAGAATTAAAAATAATGAATAGTTAAGTCAATTAATTAACAGAAAATTAATTGTCATATTGCGGAAGTCAACGAAATGCTTCATTAAAATGGTAAATTTTGCTAAATAATAGAGATTTTGTTTAAATGTTTTGGATAAGTGGATAGACTAATCAGTTACCCCATAAATTATACTTAAGCACGGAATAAATTCTACATTTTATAATTCAAAGATGAGGAGGGTT
The DNA here is from genome assembly GCA_959609185.1 of Schmidtea polychroa. Lineage (NCBI taxonomy): Eukaryota > Metazoa > Platyhelminthes > Tricladida > Dugesiidae > Schmidtea > Schmidtea polychroa. The sequence goes on from CAUHTR010007693.1 coordinate 21,354, forward strand.
AAACTTAAATAAAACCTTTTATTTTAATTTTACACATTTTATAATTAAATCTGCTACACATAGAAAAATATATACACTGTCAGATATAGGTATGTATATATATTTGTCGCATACAGTCAGATCTTTTGGTGTACGAACACTTATTCCCGCGACATTTAATCCGACGACAAATAATCCAATTGATACTTAATCCCCCGAAACTTAATCTCACTTAAATAAACAATAGTATGATCGCGGGATTAAGTGTTACCACCAATCCCGCTCAAATAAATTAATTTTGATCTTTGGAGAACTAACACGGACCGGATTGGCTGAAATTAAGAAAATCACCATAACTCCCACTATATAAGTCAGAGAGTTTCTTGGCTAACTCATTTGGAATAGTAATAATTGAATAATAATATTAATATTATTGGTTATATCAGTACTGTTCACTAATATATATTTGATTAATTCGGTGATGGGCGTCAGCCATTATAATATTATAAGAAAGTTTTTTTTCCAATTTCACCACTGATTTCTTTTTCATTGTATTTACTCCTCACAATTTGTCCTCACAATTTTGTCACAAAATGTCTTCTTTTTTCTATGTGGGCATCGGTAATACCAAAAAAGTTGCCATCAAGAACAAAAATACCATATTGATGAATATAACTTAAACGAATGTCTTAATGGAAAGAATGGAAAAACGAATTATCTATTCAGATCTGACTTCAGCTATTAAGTCAAGATCAAGAGAAGAAAATGAAGGTATTACTTCCTCTCGTCTAATGTAGAAGATTATCTCTCAAGTATGACAGTAAGGACGTAAAATAGTAAAAATAAGATTTCTTACCATATATTCTGTGAGAAAGATGTGCTTCTCTATGTTAACAACACTTTTTGAATATTTCAACGACCTATATAATAAGAAACAGAATAATGTGAGAATAAAGAACATATTCTGGTGTAATTCATTATTATGGGTTCCAACCGGATGTTGGTATGAGATCCTCAATAGTATTTAATTTCGTTATCCTGAAATTTGTAGCTTTTCAACTTATGAAATAGTTGTAATAAAAGTCTCTATTTAATTCCAATTTTTGTAGTTTATAGACTGCCTTACTCATCGGAAGAAATAAATAATTTTATGTTATAATTTTAATTGTTTGTAAATGAGTAGTATTAATTTTTCATTTAATAGTAATTTCAGCTTCAATGAATTATTTTTATATTTTAATTATTTGGTTCTGAATAAATTATAAGAATTTAATTTTCATACAATGAAGCAATAATTCATATTAAATATTTATAAATAATGAAAAGATAAAAATAACATAATCAAATTAAAATGAATCACTATTACATTTCAAGGTCACACTAATAAAATGAAAAATAAAGGTTAGCCAATTTATAAAAATGTTCACTAATGAGGGGTTTCTTTTACATTCATATTCAACAAATTTAGTACTTTCAAGTTAAATAAGCGTATTTATAGTCGGTAGACTGTTAATTGTGTTAGTTATTCAGAATGATAATCTGTGATCTCATTCATAAAGCAATCAACTATTTATTATTTACAAGATATTAAACATAAACAAATAATAAATTTACTTTGACAACTTACCTTTCCAGTGTCAATTCCTTTAGTGATTGCCCAAGACGAAGAGATGTAGTCAATTACTCTTTCGGCTAAATCTCTTGGAACGCTATGGGTTTTGATAAAATCTTTCACGTTTGACATCATTTCGTGATACCTTGCTCTCGTAGAATTCATTTGTTGGAAAATCGTTGTTATTTTTCCAAATATTGTCGCATAGCCAAACGCTAAATAATAATGAATATAAAGAGCATATAAAGACAAAAATTTTATTGCATAATTTAAAATACTATTAATAAAATAAAAATAATAAAAACAATAATAATAATAATAATAATAATAATAATAATAATAATAATAATAATAATAATAATAATAATAATAATAATAATAATAATAATAATAATAATAATAATAATAATAATAATAATAATAATAATAATAATAATAATAATAATAATAATAATAATAATAATAATAATAATAATAATAATAATAATTTATATATGTGATTATATATGGAACAACGCTTAATTAAAATCTCCAAATGGCAAATTTTAATATAACTTTTAATTTTTATCGACAACATGTCATCTTTATTTTAATATTATCTGAAAATCGACTTTCATCTATCGAATGATGCATAATTTGTCCAATTTGGACCATTAATTCTTTTTTAAATATTGTATTAAATATCGAAAATTATTTTAATTATTTTTTGAACATACAAATCTATGGAGAATTATTTATTTTGAGTGAAAACATGATTCTGTCATTTTTGATAGGTAGTATCTAATAATAATAATAATAATAATAATAATAATAATAATAATAATAATAATAATAATAATAATAATAATAATAATAATAATAATAATAATAATAATAATAATAATAATAATAATAATAATTATAATAATAATAATAATAATAATAATAATAATAATAATAATAATAATAATAATAATAATAATAATAATAATAATAATAAAATAAACAGTACAAGCTTTGTGATACCCAGTGCAAATCCCAATAGTAGACTAGTTTCGAGCTTTTGGCTCTCATCAGTACTATGCGGGAGACACGAAGATTTCTCTTCGCGCCAGGTAAGTATACAATATTGTTGATTCAACTCTATTGCATACTTTCCCCGGTACACTGGAAATCACATCGCTTGAAAAATAGCTTGGTCACAGAAAAAAAAATCTGTAAACTTGTAAACATGGCGTATGAAAAATCATAATAATAATAATAATAATAATAATAATAATAATAATAATAATAATAATAATAATAATAATAATAATAATAATAAGAAGAATAATAATAAAACCACATATTAATTTCTTGCAATGTCTTATCTGAGAGGTTTTAGTTGAAAATTGCTGATAAATAAACTCGAAAAAAAGATTAATTCCTGTTGTAAATGCATATTTGTTTACTTATTTCACTGAATATCTAAATAAATGTTTACTAGCAAAAACGTAAACAAAGTCTCAATAAAAAAATGATTAAATATTCAATTAAAATTGGTTTTAAAAATTAAAACATTTTCACCTATAATTTCTGGAACTTAATGTTAATATTTTTAAATGAATATTTTTGATTTTGGTAGAAATAAAAAAAAGATTCAACTTAAAAGAATTAATTTGTGATGATATTTACACTTTACATTTTAGTAATATTACCTCGTAAAATAAATTGGCAGTGAAATTTAAACAAAATAATTGGAAAATGCAAATATATAAACCTCACAAAAATATCCCAAATTTGTTTCTGCACACTAAACAAAAGACTGTAGTATGAAAAATTATTCAGCTGTAAAAATCTTGAGAATCGAAAGAATGTTCAATTCCAAAACAAATTTCAACAATAAAATTGTATTGTTTCAATTTTTAGACAACAATCGAGTTGTAAATCAAAATTTACTTAATTAAAACAAAATCTATTATGGATAGGATCGAAGTAGTAAGGAAAACTAAAATTGAATTCTTGCTAAAACTTTGATAGTCGAGAGGAAATGATTTTAATCAAATTTTCAAATCAAGTCAGAAATTGAGCTTTTTTCTTTCAGCCGAAAAAAATTGCAGGTTCATTAGTTGACTTGACGAAAAATCATCCCATAGTCAGTAATACTTATACAACTATTTTATTTTTTCAACAGTCTTTATCATTCATTTAATTAGCCCATTTTATTACATTAAAATTGCTGATTTTAAAATTAATTTATTTAAAATAAATTAACGGAAAATAATAGAGCAATTAAAAACCTGTTCATTTTTCAGATAATTAAAACAATAAAATCCATTAATTAAGAATAAAATTACAAAAATTAATATAGCAATTTAAATGAATATAATTTATTATTATTACTTATAAGAAAGCACCGCTCAAACATTCGTTTTACGATTTATTTCGACAGTTTTCCTGTCATCATATAATAATTATAGAAATTATAGATTTTTGAACAAATTTATTAATTATATTAATTGAATGAAATTTTTAATAAAAATATTATTCTTTAAAAATTACAAAAATTGTAATTCAAATAATAAGCAAGCAGTTATGTAGTTTTAACTAAGGGATTATGTCAAATTCGTGTAAAGTACGCAATATTTTTATTAATAAGTCTAAAACTCCGGTCGAATTGTGTTTTCTTTTTTCGTCTATCAGTTTACATGTAATGAGTTTAATGCCAATACATTGGAGAGACTTCGCGTTTTCTCTGTATTCGAGGTCGAGAACATTATAGACCGAAGACATTGACCAATATTAGTGAGCACAATAAGGACTGTAAAAGTAAAATAGGTATGTCTGTTTATAAAATTGTATTAAAAAATTTCCATAATTATTGGGAACGTGTAATTTGTGAGTCATTATTGATAAAGTCATTCGATCCAAAAATTAATTTGCAAAATGCAGTGAATACTTGTATTTTAAATGTTTTTAAATAATTTTTGGTTGTTGTTAAATTAAATAATTATTAAATTATTAAATTGAATAATTTTGAATTACAATATTATAAAAAATTAATTTTGATTGGTATAATTTAAAAAAAAATTTATTATTTGAATTATAATTTTTATAATTTTTAAAGAATAAAATACTTTTATTAAAAATTTGATATAATTAATAAATTTATAATTTCGATACTTATTATATCCTATCTATTAATAACAGAAAATATGAGTGGCGCTTTCTTATAATTAAATCGTTGCCATGTAAGTTTAAATATTTATCATTATTATTATTATTATTATTATTATTATTATTATTATTATTATTATTATTATTATTATTATTATTATTATTATTATTATTATTATTATTATTTATTATTATTATTTTTATTATTATCTCATAATTAAATCACAACTGCTACAAAAATTTCCCTAAACGAAAATTAACTTTCTCTCCAACGTGAAAGTCACAGATGGCTTTGCCATTTAGTAAATCTTGAATTATTGGACGATAAAGTTGGCCTTATATTTGCAAAGGCATAAATAGTCACGATATTTCCAATTAGTCGACAATGTAAATAACAGGCAGTTAAACAAAAATAAAATATTGCATGACTATTTTCTACAAAACATTTATTTTTTGAAATGTTTACCATTGTTTCGCAGTTGAGTCGAATGTAGACTTTTGTCGGGGGTTGTGAAAATCGACTGGCTAATTAATATATAATTTAATCCGTTCTTAACATGAGATTTTCAAATGTTCACTATATTATTAAATGTCTCACTGCTGAGAAAAAATTATATTTTGAAATGTTTGTCATAATTTAAGTAAATTATTTTATGCACTAAACGTTTTAATTTTTTTAATTTTGTCAATTTTTATGTCATTAAATATTTATCATTTTTGAGCCAATCTAACCTTTTCTAACCTAAACTGTTCAACGGGCCACATAGAATTATTTTAAAAATAAAAATATTATACAATAAGGTCATTAGACATTTGTCACTAATGATTAGTAAGATATTTGTCCTTCCTTATATTTTCTCAGTTTACTTAAATCTACATTGAATTTCATCTTAGCGCATTTTAGTTGTTTTTCAAAACTTTTGTCCAGAACAAATTTTCTATAGTTGTTTTGGATACATGAATTGAAATACGTCTGTCCGTCAGAGATATTTTATTGTAGGTTTCCACATAAAACATTTACAAAAATTGTTGAGAGAAATATTTAACTTATTTCCAATAGTAACTATTGAAACTCTTTAAATAGACCTAGATTAATAAATTTTGGTTAAATATCAGTAAGAATTTAAATATCTCAGAAAAACTTTTTTAAACATTTTTTTAAAACATGGGCACCCATTTGAAAAGTTTCGAAGAATATAAATTCTATTTGACTAAAATATCTATAATTATTTTGAATTTAAATAAATTTTTTATACCACTATATTATACAATATTTATACATTTGATAAAATTTCTATAATATTAAGTGCCAAAAAATATAAACCAATTTATTTCAACTATTTCCCAATGACATATTTTGTTTCTATGCAAACCAAATAAAGAAAACTTGTATCAAACTTTTGTCATAAATAATTTGATACAAACAAAATCCTTATTAAAATTAATTAATAACCTACATTTTTTGTTTTATTAGAGACCAATAAATTTATGCCTTTTATAAAAAATTTCAAAATATTAATAATAATTTATTATTTATATTTTTTAAAATTTACGTCTGTCAAAAGTCGTAATGATTTTTAATTTATTTTTTACAATTAATTTTTAAATAATAATAATTATTATTATTAATCTACCTCAATCTACTGGATTTAAAAATTAAATTATAAGTAGATACTCCAATATAAGGGTTCTACAGAATATCAGCCCGCAAAGAAATATCTATGCACCAAAGATCAGCGTTTCCATACCTTCAGAAAGTTCTCGCCATAAAAAACGAAAAACAAAGGATAGCGAATCGATGAACTGAAGAAAACGAGAACTATACACAACAATTAAACTTCAATAAAATTCCTACACAGAAACGGATATCAAGGTAAGAACATTGAAAGAATGAATTCTACCCCAAAAAGACCTAGAGAAAAGCTCTGGCAAACAACACAAATAAAGAAAACAATTGCGCAATAGAAAACTGCCAGACACAAAAGGATATGTGCTTTCGAAAAAACATTGTCTAATGCATCACGTGCAATGTATGCAAAGAAATAGACATTGAAAGTACACTCAAGACCTTGAACCAAAGAGTTAAAGAACATCTAGATCCTGGTGGAAAATCCCCGGTATACAGACATATCCAACAATATCAACCAAGGAAGGAAAGAAAAAATATTTCAATCAAAATTTTAGCCAATGGAATCATCCAAAAAATGTCAGATTGAGAGAATCAATTCTCATCATAAACAGATCAATGAAATCATCAATTTAATTTATTATTATTGACCTCGCTTTTTTAAAAAAATAAATTAAAAATTAAAAATTAATAATTTAAAATAATATAGAAAAATAGATCAAATATACTTTTAATAGATCATTAGGAATAAAAAACATAATAGAAACATTTTTTAAAATATTTGAATTGCGTATATAAATTATTATTGGCAACTATTTTATATTTTAAGATATTATTTATTAAAATAGGTTTCTATGAGCTAATTATAGAAGCTTTAGAAATTTAAAAGTTTTTAGTGTTTCGTTTTGAATTTAGAGGATATTTAATTTAAAATAAATTTAAATTTTAAATTCTTCAGAAAAAAAGTTTATTATTATTTTTAAAGAAAATAAAAGAGAAGATCAAAGAGCATTATAATACTACTACTACTACTACTACTACTACTACTACTACTACTACTACTACTACTACTACTACTACTACTACTACTACTACTACTACTAATAATAATAATAATAATAATAATAATAATAATAATAATAATAATAATAATAATAATAATAATAATAATAATAATAATAATAATAATAATAATAATAATAATAATAATAGTATTTCCTGAATAATATTCAAAATGAAAATACCGAAAGTTAGTCAAAGGCTCCTTTGTTTCAATGTAACAATCAAAGAAAAACATTTTTGTTATTAATGTTGTAGAAAATAATTTAATTTTGAATTTTCATAAAAATATATATTTATATATTAACTATATTTATATTTATATATTAATTACTTATCTGAATTTTGCATTTAATTTTTTTTTATTTTTTATTTCAAACAATTTGAGAGTCAATCGATAATTTTATATATTTTTTGTTTTAATTCAGGTCGAGTGCGGGTTTCTGTGAGTTGTAAAAGCAGTGAATGAAAAATCTACATGTTTGACATATTAAGGTCCATTAGACAATTTTTGACATTATCAGATCTAGATTTCTTTTTTATCGGGTTATATAAAATCGCAAACAAAGTATTAGCTGTTATAAAAATTAGAAAGTCATATTTCATGAATATCTTAATGGAGATATGGTTGATAAAGGATGATTTGTAATCAACTTAATCATATATAAGCTTCATTTCTTTCATATCATTTATAACTTATTATATCATATGAATGTAAAACAAATTATAAATAAATATCTTTTCACCCTACTTTCTATTTCTCTTTATTTAAAAATTAGATATTAAAAAAAATATTATCCAATACAATTAAGTTAAATTATAAAATAAAACACTGTTTTAAACAAACGCTGGGTTAATAAATTAAGTAACATTTGTCAAAAAAACAAAGACTTAAAAAACCTTTTGTCAAAATAAAAATGAATAATATTTTAATAACCGTTTTAATGCTGAAAGTTTTTTTCAATTATGTACTTAAATTGCTTTTCCTTTTTTTGTTTTATTATATGTATAAAAATAATACTACACCAAACACCATTGAGATACATTTTCTATAGTGGTGGTTGGCGTGTACAGCCATTGCTAACTCACCAATTTATTGCATTTTATTTACGTTTGAATTGCTCATCGTGAAATTTATTTTAGCTTTTTTAGAAATGGCTTTCAGGTAAGATGTTTAATTTTAAGTAAATTTTAAGGCTTGAATTTGGATTCATCTAGATATGAGATCATTATTCGAGTTCTTAAATATTACTTTTAGTCAACATTTGTATTATAAATTATTTTTAATTAATTTTCAGGAGTTTTAGGAATTTGGAATAATTTCGAAAAAATGTGAGTCAGGTATAAATTTTTAATTATAATTAAATAAATAAATCAATCACCAAAAATATGCATTTTTCTAAAACATTTTGGGAAAAATCGCCGAAAATGAATAAAATAATTTTTATAATTTTTGTAATTTTTTTTCTAAGCTCAATATAAAGGGCTTCTTTTAGGAAATCAAATCTCAATTGAAAAGGCATTGAACCAAATTTATCTGCTCTTGATATTTTCATTAAAAATATATTTTTAAAAATTTTCAGGGATCTTTTTTTTCTAAAAATTGTCTAAAATAAATTTATTATAGAAATGTATTTCAGATTTCTATAGTGTAAAATGTATCTCATTGCACTATCAAAGAGAACATAAGCGTGAAATAAAAGTAAGTAAGTATGTTTCTATAATGTAAGATTATTGGTTTTTTTTAATATTATAAGAAACGTATTTAAGTGATTTCTGGTGTATTGAAGTATACATGTTTGTGTTTACTTAATCTATATTATCAATAACTCTGAAATTAATAATACTCCGTTTTTAGATAATGCAATTGGAAGCACTATAAACAGGGTTGCAAATAATAAAGAAACGACTTTTACGTTAAAATATAAATTGAAAAAACCAAATTATTAAACGGTTAATAAAAACAAATTTTTTGGTATATTACATTCGTAGTAAGATTATTGATTTTTTTCTTATATTATAGGAAACGCATCTCAGTGGTATTTGGTGTACCAAATCAAAATGCTTACTCACATGCACAATAACGAACTCACACTGAGGTGGCGACGCAATGGCCTTTTATCGCATGTTTCGGTACCATACACTGCAGCACTATCGCGTCGCGTTACATTCTAACGGTTAATATTTAAGAATATTCATAAATTTTGTTTAGATCTCCAGCTGGGATGGACATCCTCATCTTGTTAAAACATATATTTAAAACTTAACTGAGAATTTTTAACAATTTGAATGAAACATATTTATTTATTAAAACAATAAATTAATTAAATTTTTTTCGGTCACCTTTGATCTGATTGTTGATAATATTTTATTTATTTTAATTTTAACAAAATATCAAATATATTTTTATTATATTCAACAAAGAAATTTTCTGCTTTATCTTTATAACTTGATATTGACACTTGATAGAGGCAAAGTCGAAAATGTCTAATGCAGTGTTTACCACAATGGGGTATCACGCCTCGGAGGTGGGACACGTCAGCAATTATCAACTATTCCACATATATAAAAATATATATTTAATATAAAATGCTCATTCACGACTAAATATAACAACGTGCATACAGCAATTTCATCGATGGTAAATTTTGCATACTGGCAATATTGATTATCGAAGTTTGACAGCTACTTCAAAGGACCCAGTGGGGCACGGTATAAAAAGATCAGGAAACACAGGAAATATTTGATCTCTTTCAAAATGAAAATAAATGAAATATATCAACAAAGTAATGAGTTATTAAGTTGAATTACATCAAAAAATAAATAAAAAAAAAATCCAAACTCATAAAATATCCAAGTAAATTGTATCAAAATAATAGCTTAGTCTGTCAAACTGTTACAAATAAATTGAAAATGAAATCCAAATTATTCATTAATTATTCAAGAAAATTGCACCAAATTTATGAAAGAGAAATATCAATCATGCATGCGTAAAATAGATATAGAACAATTATTTACGTTATTACAAGGGCAATCGTTTTTTGATTTTATTAAAAATAAAAATTTAACATCTATAATGGAATATTTTCACAAAACTTTACCTTATATTTCTTATTTTAAGCAATTTTCACTATTTTAAGAGCCTTAAGAGTTCAGAAAATTGAAATTTATAGATGAAACCAATATAGAAAAAAATAAAAATAAAATTTTATTTGGCATAGAAAACTTTCTTTAGAATGAATAGTTAGTAAGAATGAATATTACATTTGTGAAATTGGTTCTTTTTTCATGTCTCTTATTGCCTCATTATACTATTTTTATGCGTTTTACTTCAATGTACTTTTTGATATACTATGAATCTTCAATAAACAGTATTTTCAATACAGACTCGATTGTGTAGTTTGCACTTTCAGCCAGGGTAATAATTTTAGCTAAAACAATATAATTGAGCAATATTTAATCGAGCATTAATTATATTAAAATGAGCATTCGTTTTTTTTAAATGAGAATTAAAGAAATTTAGCATTAATTATATTGAATGATCGTTATTTATATATTAATGAAAATGTTCAAAAAATATTTTTGTTAAATGTTTAAAATTAAATAATTTTATTAATAGTCAACTTAATTGTGTTTGTATATCAATAAAAATGAGTTACATTTAACGATTATTTATCATTATAAATTAATTCATAGAAATAATTAAAAATTCCTTTGTTTAAATTTTGAGTTTTCTTCAAAGAAAAGATTTCATCAAGATCTAAATAATTGAGACATTCTAAATTTTCAATCGAATCCGTGAGAATTTCGATCAAATCCATGAAATAATTCCTTTGATTTTCCAGTTTCATCTTTTCACTCTGTTTAGGTTGTAATCATAAAATTAGGTTTTTCGCATAAAATTATTTGCAAAATTTATTTTATAATAATTAAAATTTAATTTAGTTTGGAAATATGTAACAAAATGACGCAACAATTCATATCAATTAAACTTCTGTTCAATACATCCTAAAATTGAAAAAAATAATAGACGTCACACCTCAATAGTATTCCCATAATAATAATAATAATAATAATAATAATAATAATAATAATAATAATAATAATAATAATAATAATAATAATAATAATAATAATAATAATAATAATAATAATAATAATAAAACAATAAAATGATAATTTAAGCATTTTGCTGCAAATAATGTATTTAATGAAAGAATTTTCGACTATAAGATAGTCCTTGTCAATTTCCTGGAATTTAACAATGTTCTTCCCCAAAATACCTTTCAATCTTTCTTTTATTTCCTTTCTCTTAATTCTCATTGGTTGTAAATATAATGAATTGTTTTACTAAAATCTTTTAAAATTTTTATTTTTTTTATAATTTTTTTTTTCATTTAAAATTTCAAAATGACACAAACTAAATATTTTTAAATTTTTTTATACAGCTAATAAAATAATCTAATACACCTAATTTTCAATATTAATTTTGCTCTTTTGTAAATGAGAATGCAAAATGTTAATTTAATAAGAGATATTATATGTTATTTGTAGATGTTCATTAACACCTTGAAATATTTTAGGTGCCTAATAACCAAATATTTATTATTTCACAATTGTAATTCTGGAAAAATGTTGCTTTGAACTTGTTTCTCCAACTGAACTTTTGGCAGTTAAAACTAAAGTCAAAGTCAAGTGTTTACATCTAAATTCAAGTAAAAATGATGTCGAGCCAATTTGTAACTTCTGTACATATATAAATAAATTTATTAATTCAATCTTCTTTTATGGAATCCTCATACACTTTATTTAAGAGAAATAAGATAACCCCTTGAAAAAAAATATATATATATAATAAATAATGAAAATGTGAGTCGCCGTTAGTTAAATCTTCAGTCATTATAACATTTAATAACTAATTAATTATTAGTCATATGAAATTTTNACTTTAAGTTACTCGGAAAATTTAAAAAATAAAATTTACAAAAATTTAACTTTATTTTTATTATCATTTTAATTTTTCCCGTCATGCTTGACGGGGGATAATATTAGTTTAATATAAATTTTGATTGAAGCTTAATTATATGCCAGTTAAATGTAATAGATTTTTTCAAAGCCAAATTATTATCAAAATTATTATCAAAATACAACAGTAATAAATGTCAAGGTCACAGTAGTAAATGAAAAATCCCATATATGTTTTATAGATTATAAGCAAATGAAAAAATTAATTTGTAACTTTCAAATTGTAATTAGTATTTTAAATTAAAAATAAAATATAATTTTTTATTTAATTTTGGATCGTAAGTTATTAATTTTGTAAGTTAAAAGAAATATTTGACATTGTTTTATTAGTTGTTTTCTTCAAGATAATCATGAATAAAGATCAAATGGTATTGTTAAGTAACATGAAGAATTGAAAGATGAAAAACGAAATAATTTTCATAGAAATTTTTAAAACTATATTCTTATCTGAAAGACAACAATTAAATTATTCATTTTAATAAAATACAATGCAAATCAAGGCCAATTTTACTTTTTAAGTTAAACAATGATATTATTATAATATTATTATACTAAATGTTGAATTGTGTTTATAAAAACATTGACTATGAATCAGTAAAGATATCGATTCTTACTTTTTATATATACAATGTTAATTGAAAAGAAATCAGAAGTGAAAATCGAAATAAATTCTTATTATATATATTGAATGATAATAAAAGTTTTTATTCCTTCAATAATGCTAGATATCGACTGAACAAATAAATCTGTAAAATTTGTGAAATCTTTTATAGACTTATTTGTATAAAACAGTTAAAGCTGACTTCTCTATTGATAAATTGGCATCGAAGATTCTGCCAAATCCGTTCACAAAGATACCACTGAGTCATTATAAATAAATATGAGAGCATTTATTAATGATGATATGCTTGCTGGCTTTGAATGTACACATAGTCCTCCCAAAAACATGATAAATTGTCATTGTAACTCAATCAGCTTTGCGAATTCCCAATCCATTATCAATTACTGGCACAGTAATATATTTTTCCATTTTTATTTTTTGTATTATTCAAATATAAAATAAATGACAGAATTTCACGAGAAAACTTTATTTAAATTTTGGAACCACAATTTGAATTAATCATAAAATAATTCAATTCCAAAAGTAAACTGACTAAGCAAAATCGAAACTACCTAAAATCTGACCAAAAAATTCCAAAAACTTGAAGCGACAAAACAAATTTTCAAAAACAATTAAAAAAACGAAAATTCGAGATAATCCAATTAATTTCAAGAACCTCGTGTCTGTGTGCGCACACATTATCCTAATCAGCCAAAACCTCATCAACGCAAAAACAGACGCGACAACAACTGACAGAACCAAACACCTATTTATTATATAAATGAATATTTATTATAAATTATATTTTTCAAAATCATTTCCTTGGTAAAAATAGTTATTATTTTTGTTTAAACATAAATCTTGAGTTTTCAACAATAAAATGTAAAAAAAAATTTTCGCTTCCTTGAAGTTAGGAATAAATATTTAATGAAGCTCATTTTTTCGAGTGATTTATATATATTTTATATACTAACCCAAACGTGTAATGTCTCCTAATATGAAATTTCCAAAATATATAAATTATTAATTTTCAGAATTATTAATAAAAATTATTTCTTTATTGAAAATTATATTTATTAATTTACCTCCAATCAACATGAATACAACTGATACCAACTTTTCTCCAAACGTATTTGCGGAGACATTTCCGAAACCAATACTTGTAATTAAAGATAATGTATAATATAAGGAAGTTATATAAACGAGACTCTTCGGAGGTAGATTGTCTTGTATATTTGTTATATTTTTCCAATTTCGATAATGCATCGTGTCATTTGACAAGCGAGGTATCCAACCGTAAAATACTTTATTTTGTAAATCTGCGTGACCAATACTAAACCAAATACAGGCCAACCAATGAGCAAGTAAAACAAATCCAAAAATCATCAAAATTAAAGATACAGCCATGTATTCTAAATATTGATCAAGTTTTCTAGTAACTCTTCCTATTCGTAATAATCTCACCACCTTTAGAGCACTAAAAAGACTGCTTATGGCACTCTGAGAGAAAAAAGAAAAGGATTAAATAAAAAAACAAATTTAAGTTTCCGATTCACTCACTTGAGTAGTTTCTGGTTGAAATGCATTGAACACGTCATAAGGAAGACACGAAAGAAGATCTATAACAAACCATCCTTTGAGATAGTTTATTCGAATAACATTCGGATCTGAGATAACCTCTCCATTCGGTCCGACAAATGTTGTGTGGAAATTGAAAACGATATCAATGAAGAATACAACATCAACTATACTGTCGACAACTAGAAAGACAATATCATCCATATTTCGACTTTTGAAGGCAGCATTGTAAGGAACCATAACTGCTGTATATCCCGTAAGGATTAGAATAATCCAATCCCAAACAGCTTTGAAATTAAGATAATGCAAAATTATGTGAGGCGGTGTTTTCGGAGCTTCCTGCCGATAGAAAGGTAACTTTTCTGATATCATCTATATTTTCATCATTAATTATTTTAGGACTTAATTCAATTTCAAATACTTCTTTAGTCTGTGTTCCACAGCTTTCGACGTCATATTTTATGTAGTCAGAAACGCTTTTAGCATCTACTGCAACACCAATTCCAACTTTGGATAAACTCGTACTTGATGTTGACATGTGTTGCAGTAGTGACCTATTTTTCGTGACCGTTCTAGCAAGTCTTGCGAATTTGCTTGAATCTAAACGAAAAAGCTAAAACATTATTAAAATATAAACAAATAAATTTATTTTTATTGTAAACGATTCTCAGCTGTATGAGAGAAAATCGACCTCGAATGTTATCATTCAATTAATTTGTTTTAATTAGATTTATTGAAAAGACTTTTACAGGATTCTTAGTTTTAATCTTTCAAAAATTAATATTATATCTTATAAACATAAGCATGGCACTAATTTAAATATTTACAAACGCCACTTGAACATCGCTTATACAGCAAATATTATCCTTGCAAAAGTGAACTATAAATAAATATAATTATTATTATTTTATTTAAATAGTTAAACATACATGTCAACGATTTAATTATAAGAAATCGCCAATCAAACATTCGTTTCACGATATATTTCGACAGTTTTCCTGTCATCATCAGGTGGGATATAATAACTATATAAATTAAGGATTTAAACAAATTTATTAATTATATAAAAAAATTTTATTGTTTAATAAAAGCATTTCATTTTTTAAAAATCATAATTAAAATTACATAATTCTTTGTTTTTTACTGAAAAGATTGAGGACCTCTCTATGGTAGTCGAAAAATAAAATGACACATTAGCTATGTAACAGACCACTAACGATTAATGAAACTATGACACAAGTGTTGTGTGACCCGCCACAAACGTTAGGACTAGCTAGAACACACATGTTGATAGTGTTAATAATGATTTAAGATCAGATGGTAACAGTTGTTTTTTAAGCTAAAAATTTCATTACATAAATTAAGTTATTTTATTACGCAATATATAAAACTGAGAAACAACGAAATGACAAGCAATCTTTCGTTGAAAAGTTCATGATTTTTTAAAATGTTTTTTGACTCCATCGAAGTTTACAAGTTTCTCATGCAAACGACCAATTAGTTTGCAATAACATTCTTGTCTATTACGCCTCTTATTATATTAACCAATAACTTTGCTAATATTTTCAAAATAACAGCCAATGAAATAGCATAAGTCCTTTGCACATTCTTAACAATATTTTGTAAACTAAGTCTTTTAAACGAATTTTGTCAATAGTGAAATCTTTTATACAAGTCTAGAGATTGACTTTATTTTATCATAAAATTAGTGAGATATATTCATGAATTGCATTTTATGTAGAAAACACTCAAAAGTAAAATAAATAACGCTATAAGTACAGCGATTATGACCAACATAAGAGCCTTTTCGAGGAATATTCACCTACCTAAATTCCAAAAGAACTAGGGAAATAAATGTGTCAAAACCCAACAAGGAATAATCTAATGTCATTTATTTCCAATATTAGTATATCATAAATTCTGAAATTAAATTCCTTTTCCAGACAGATATTATGCAAATTGCTACCATTCAGCAACCTACAGTCAATTAGAGCTTGATTTCGTGTCTAACTTATTATTTATTAACAAATTTGTAGCAGTAAAATATAAAAATATTTAAAATTAAAAAAAAACTAATTAAAACTAAAAATTTAATTTTTTTTAACCAATAACTAATCAAAAAATTTGATCTTGTCCCCAATCCTAATTATGAGTTGAAAAATTCATTAATGATATACGAGTTAGAGATATATTCATTACAGTGCGGCACAAAAAAATATTAATAAAAACTCCAAACTTAAATGAAATGCTGCGAAAATGTTATCTTTTTCACTATTGATATTTTTGTCAATCTTTTGCATCTTCATTTCAATTTAGACTAAAATTTAGTACTCCATTTCCAAATAGAATTTGTTATAAGCGTACGATTTCTACATCAAAGCGCAATTGATAATCTTTTTATTGACATTAAATAAGATAAGTCAATTGAGCTTTGCTTTGGTTTTAATATTAATATAAAAATTTATATTAAATTTTGTATTTTAAATGATTTATTCTGATTTCTTTCATTTAATATAACTATTTTAAATTATCTTTATTATTTATTAACAAAAAAGTAAGTCATTTTTTTATTTAATGTATTTCTTAAATTTCAGTCTTTATATTTTATTTTAACACATCACTGTTTTCTTTTGGATTCCAATAATATGGCCTATTTCGTAAAATTCATGACTGCTTTCCATTGTGCCAATAATCGTTTTTATCATTTATGATTATTCTATAGAAAGGTTTTATAAATTAACTAAAGTTTAATGTGAAACTTACACAGTTCTATGGATTTCTTGAGCTGGAAATAATTAATTCTGAAGAAGCATTCGATATATACTCATACATATTTATATTTGGATTTAAAATTGAAATTTTTTAGCTTATTAAATGTCCGTAAGCTTAATCAATGTCCAATTGTGTGTATTTTTATTATAGAAATTTGTGAACCATGTTTGTGTATATTTATTTATTTTTCTTCCAAAAGCGATTTTTCTATCATTCTATTGTATAAGAACGGAATTAATATCACAAAGCTAGTTATATGTCAATTCTGGCTATGATACACACACATTTATTATAGGTAAGTTAATATTGAAAAGCTAAATCAATGTTATTTAGAAACTTATCAATGACCGGTTGGTGTATGTTTCGACATCTAGCAAATTGAATTTGGAAATTGCGTATAATTCAAAATATTGATATAGTGTCTAAAATATTAAGAATTGTGATTATTTATCTATTTAAAAAAAATAACCGACTGGTTACTATCGAATCTTTCATGTTTTATCTATGAAATGAAGAAAGAAATTCAGCAAACATATACTGAAATAAAATTTTATACAAAAAATCACTTTCACACCATATAATATAACTATTGGGACTGCTCACAAAATGAGTAATGTTCACCTTCAGAATATTTCAGTTTTCCCTTAATCTGCTTTGGTTGTTTACACTCTACTTTAGGGTTTTTACTATTTATTTTTCAGTAAATTAAATTGTTATTTTTTAGCATATTCTCGTTTTCTTTTTCCCATTCTTGAGGCCATTGATGAGGTTCTGGTTTTGCTGTCGATTTTATACTGGAATATAATTTATGAATTTTCGCTGACACAATCTCTCTCATAAAGATAACACTTTAATATTTACTTTTGCTTAATGTTCATCCGTTTTCCTCAGACCATATTCAAACCCCAGTCAATAAGTAAAATTCTGACAACAGTGTCTTTACTTTTCTCTTTACATTTTCACCAGGATTTTCAAAGTTTTTTAAAGACTATTTGCTATATAAGTTCTACACCCTACGTTTGTAAGGATGGCTAAAATTTCGCTCCTTATAACCATAATCACACAAATTATCAGAAAAAACTTTATTATACACACCATCGATCGAATATTTTCAATTTATTTTCTCCAAATTTTCAAAACTGAATCAAATTATTGATTTATCGATTTATTGTCATCTGAAAATTATAGAGCATAGCCTTTGTTCAAAAAAGAATTAAAATAAATGCCAATTTCTCACGACTCAATCAATTTCCAAATAATTAATCACTTCCAATGAAACAATTACAATTTTTCAAAAATTGCGGACCTCAAAAATTATTACAATAAATTCCATTTGTTCAACCGTCTATGACAGTTGATATGGAAATATTCGAATCTCAAATATCACGGGTCACCGATATTGAGCACAGCACACGGTATAGTTCAATGTCTATTTTAATTATCATTAATTCATCGAATAGCTACGCATCGATTGTTTAGTTCATTCAAACAAATCAACTGCCGAGTTGGTTTAAACAACAATATAATAATTAAAAATTAATTATTTATTTTTATTCGATTTTACATTTTTTTCATGATTTGTTTTTTAAATTACCTTTTGAGCTATCTTCATCATTTGTGGAAGTTTTTAAGGCAGTTATATTTTTGAATGTCACTAAAAACAGATTTATTTCGTCTTTTTCATTTCTGATAGGGCTAACTTGAACCATTAGCCAGAGTTCGTTTTCTAAAATTCAAACAATAATTAAATTATTATTAATCAAAAATATTTATTTACAATTAATATATTATCTATTAAAATAGTTTTTTTTGACTACCGTTTTCAGATATTATTTATTAAAAATATTCTTTAAAAAGATAGTCGTCAATAACTGATGTTTTTTTCATACCTATTATATGACTCATCACTATATCTAAATGTCCACTGACTCATGAAATCGCATGATTCATGATTTTATTCAGCCAATCAGAATGTTCGGTGTCAAACCACATACTTCTATTTGAATATTACTTAAATATTATCGAGAAAATGACTCAAAGATTCTTTATCCAGATATTCTTACATATCAACAATATCAGGGTAATCTCCTTAATATTGGTTAGATATATATTTTTAACGTTTTCCTTATTCTTTATCGCCTCTTGTACAAATTATGTCTTTCAAAAATGTTTTATTCAACTCAAATGATGTTGTGAACTGTAAAATTCTTTACTTCGACTTTTATGTCAAAATTTTAATTTTAATTTTGCAATTGTATTTTTAAAATTCCTAAAAATATTGAAAGAATTACTATTTTTGCCATTTTTTCTAGCATTAAGTACGTGCATTGTGTAAATAAATAATCATATATTGACATTTATTTATTTAATTTTTTGACACTTCCTTTTAGAAGTACTGAAGTGCAATAAACAATCGAAAATATCGTAGATAAGTAGTCATTGTTTGTATCAAAATATTATATAAAATATAAATGTCAAATATTTGTTTTTATGCATTTATGTAATTGTAATATTTTGAATTGATATCATTGAAATGCTTTAATATTTTTAACAAAACAATGTGTTTTTATTACCAAATATAATTGGTTTTTCGGAACCGCATTAAAATAATAAAATAAAATTTTTGCTTTTGTCATGATATTAAGAAAATTTGGAATTGCTAGGGTCACAGTTTTTGTACTTTTATTGTATTATTAAAACAACATTTTTCAATTTTCACCTCTGATTTCTTTTCAATTGACATTGTATTAGAAATGAATCAGTAGATATTGGTGTTTTTTTATATTCGCAAATTTTCGACACAAGCTTTTTCAAGTGACTTTTTTATATTTATATTTTTAATACTGATTATAAATATTTAATTATTAATATTAATAATTAGATAAATTAAATTAAATTAAAATATAAAATTTCTGTATTTTATAACATGTTCCAACAAAGTTAAATCTTAACAAGAAGCACATAGAATAATGTAGGGCCGCATGGAGATCATTAAATGGAATGTCATCTGTATGTTTTGTTTGCCCTTGCTGTTTTATTAAGTTAAAAAAATAATAAAATTTAAAACGTATAAATAGACCACTTCGTGAATCATTGCTGTCTTAAATTTATTTTATATACAAATAACAATAAAAATGAAACAGGGTTTTGTATACCATGATCTATACTCGTTATCAATGATTTTCCCATGTCACTTTATATTAATCAGTTTTTGACTAAATAAAATAAAGGGCATTTCCTAAAATAGAATGAATAAACCGAAAAAATCATTCTATTTTTGAAATTATTTCATAAAAGAATAAATACATTCCTAAATAGATGAACTAAAAATTCATTCAGTAAAAATTACTTAACTAAATTAATAAATAACGCTTTTTCATCATTTTGAAAAATTTCAATTTGTAGACTTTGTATTTTAAAATGACTGTATTTTCTAGAATTATTTATTTAGTTAGATTTAAATATTTTAATACGACTTTATAACCTCAATGACATCAAAAAGAATTTTACTCTTGAGATTCATTCAGAATTTGCTGAACTTAATTTAAATTTTTCATTTAAATAATAATAATAACAATAATAATAATAATAATAATAATAATAATAATAATAATAATAATAATAATAATAATAATAATAATAATAATAATAATAATAATAATAATAATCGCGATCCCAAAACGACTGAATCTGGTAAATTCAGAGTAGCTACTCCAACATCCAAATTCTACAAACAACTGCTTGCAAAGAAATAATAATATGCTAGAGTTAAATAATCAAAAAACATTTATTAAAGTTATAAAGCAACTACAACACTAAAACTGAAGGATTTGGATTTAATTCGGATTTAATTAATTAAAGTAAATTACTAGAATTAAAATTTGTAAAACACATAAAAATCGTACATTAATGCAAACTCAGTCTATCAACTCTAAAAAATACATACAAAAGGATGAACAGTCAGACACCAAAAATAAAATGTACGCGTATAAGAAAACATAGATCAGAGATTTAAAAAGCACATAAATCCTAGTGAAAATTCATCGGTCATAAAGAATATTAAGCTTTACCAACTAGGACGAAGGATGAAGAAGATCTCACTTAAGACGATTACCAGTGACAATGATCTAAAGATAATCTTTAACAAAAAACTTAAATAAGTTTGAAGAAAGAAATAAGTGAAATCACCGACTTGATCTTTTGATCCTTTGTTGACATAAGTAAAAATATTTATTTTTATAATAACTCTAGGAAAATATTAAATAGAATAGCAGTTATTTAGTTAAAATAATAGTCAAAAAATGTAATAAATTTTTATAATAATAATACAAAATTTGGGGCCACGCCAGTCGGGCCCTAGGCGTCAGCCTTGTCAGCCTAAGGGTAAATCCAAGCATGTTTGTGAACATTTGGATTGTACTTCAATTGTAAAATTCTATAAAAGATTATTGATTTGTCCTTCAAATGAAAAAAGCATTTAAAAAAACAAAATCTTTTTTTTATATTTTTCAAATAAATTAATTAAATTAATTAAATTAAATTCAATCAAAATTTGTTTTTAAATAATTATTGAAACATGCACCGCAGGCTTATTAAATCATTTATTTATTATTTTATAAATAATAACAAAATTAATTATAGATTTCGTGAAATTCCCAAATGATAATTTCCCATTTTAATAAATTTTAATTTTTTTTATATTTTTCATAAAATATTTACTATTCTTTTTGTAAAATAAAACTTCGATCTGTTCATAATGTAACATTTCAAAGGCCGCTCTGAATCTGTCCTTCATTTCATTAGTAGTGCCGTCCCCGTGCATAAAGTTACAAGTGGCTTGTTGGTGAATGACTTCGGTCTTACTGTAGCCGCTCATTTTGCAAAATCCTTCACTCGAATAGATAATTGGATAGTTGTAAATGTTTGAGTTTGCCAGGAAAAAGTTCGAGTCTAAATAAAAATCGGAATTTAGAAAATGAATTACAGTAATGAAGTTTAAAAAATAATGAGAATGTTTTTACATACTGTAATGAATCAATGGACGAAGGGCAAAAGACAGGTATTAAAGGTATTAATTAAAAGGTATTAATTTCGAACGGTGTTTTATTTAGTTTTAATAATGGTTTTTTGTTATAAGTTATTATTGTTATTGTTATTTAATTATTCCTATTAGCAAAAATACAATCATACACATACATACAACCACCCCAGGGGCGCTCCAAGAGGGTTACCGTTTGAATGGGCGGCAAATTTAAAATAAAACCATTTGCAAAAAAAAATTTCATTTTGTAAAATAAAAAAAACATTATGACTATTTTGTCAATTTTATTAACATTACCAATCTCAGTTGCAACAGGTGAAAGATCGTTTTCAAAATTAAAGATAATTATAAATTATTTTATATCAACTATGCTCCAGGAACGTTTAAGTAATATATCAGTAATGGCAATTGAACATGAAATCCTAGATAATTTAGAAATGCATGACTTAATTTTACAATTTGCTTTGAACAAGGCAAGAAAAGTCTCTTTTTTATGAATAGTAAACTATTAATTTCATACACTTTCTATTTTTTGTGTGTACTAAACTATAACTTTCCTAAACCTCTCTGTTTTGTGATTAATAATAATTTTCATAAACTATAGCATGTGATATGTATGTTATTCCGTAGTTAGTTTAAATTTTACTTTAATTAAAATGTTATTTTTATTTTGTATTATAGAAAAATTTTTAAAGAAAGGACGGGGAGTGACAGGAAAATATTTTGCACGCAGGCGGCCTAACAGCCTGGCGCACCACTGACCACGCCAGCTGTACCAAGACAGATTTTACCGGACTCGACTGGGCTCAACAATTTCTCAATAACACAACATTTCACGTACAATCATACTGCATACCATTAAAAAATAGCAATTTCACTAAAAAGGTATTTTTCAAAATTGTATGCATTATAATAACAAAAAAATACCAGAAATTTTTTGTTTGAACATTACGAATTTAATTCAATAAATCTTTTAATACTAGTAAATTTTATTTACATTTTTTATCAAAGCTCATCAGCAATTAAATGTATTCTCAATATATAATGGATTTGGTTAATGAAAATAAGAAAATGGCCGTAAATTGTATTTGTCAAAATTGACTGTTCAATCTTTAATAAATTATATAACGAAACAAGAGAAAAAAGAATTGAATCTAAAAATAATTAATTATTAATTAATCATAAACTCTGAGATTGATACTGTGTCTAGAGTGTTTAAGCCTTAGAATTTTATAAAATTATATATTATTACTAGGGCAACCCATTGCAACTTTTTGCAACTTTTTGCAACTTTTGCAACTTTTGACTTTTTTTGGAAATTTTTTGATTTAAAAATTATATATTCATATATAGATTTTTTGATTTAAAAATTATATATTCATATATAGATTTTTAATTTTTTTTACCATGAAAAATAATTCGAACATTAGAAAATACTGTGCATTATACAATAAGGAGTTTGTAATGGCCCCAAACGATCAGTTGTACTGCAATCTGTGTTCTAAAACAGTCGACCACAAAAGAAAATATACGATTGAAAAACACCGAAGAAGTTTTAAGCATTCCACCTTATTATCCCAATTAAATAGCGAAGAACCCGCTAAACAAGACTTTATAAGCTTGAAGAAGAGCGAATTTCTTGAAATATTAACAACCGCGTTAATATCAATCGACCTGCCGCTTCACAAACTACGAAATAATAGTCTCAAAAGGCTCTTTAATTTCATGACCTATCCACTTCCATCTGAATCGAGTATGCGAAGATACATTATTCAAAATACATACCCAGCAGTTTTGAATAAATTGAAAGATTATGTCAAAAACAAAGAAATATTTCTTGTTGTGGATGAAACTTCAATCAACTTAGAAAAATACGCCATGGTATTAATAGGAACAATCGAATCTCCTAAAGTTGTTTACGTGGCCAATTTAATACACCTGAAAGCTCCGATAACCCACCAAATTGTAGTCAACATTATAAATGAAACATTTGATATTCTTGAAATTGAAAGTAAACAATTTTTGCTGTTGTTAAGCGACGATGCTAGCTACATGCGAAAAGCAGCCGATCATTTAAAAATCGTGCATCCAAACCTTTTCTCAATTAAATGTATTGCGCACCTAATTCATAATTGTGCAATGCGGTTAAAAATTCACTACAAAGATGCTGATAATATGATTTCTGCGATTAAGTCAATAACGGCAAAAAATAAAGAAAATAAAAGAATTCTTTCTAAGGCAGGCAATATTCCAGATGTTATTGTAACACGATGGTCAAGTTGGCTTGGCGCTGCATTAATTTATTCTAAAATACTGCCAGAAATAAAATTACATTTCAAGGAAATAACTCAAAAGGGAATATTGATCGAAAATGCGAAAACGGCTATTTTTAAAGAAACGATAACAAAAGAGTTGGAAGAAATATTTAATTGTTACAGGGGGTTAGTTGTATTGGCTGATGAGCTTGAAGATTCAAAACATTCATTGAAAGTGCATTTAAAAGAATAAATGAATTCGACTTCAAAGACGACCCTTGTAATTTGAAATCTTATATTCAGGAAAGAATGTTTAAAAACGACTTAAACAACATTTTGGAGTTGTCTAACGACAAAATTTCGCCAGCAACATATTCTCAGTTAAAAAATTGCCAGCCAACGTCAATTGACGTGGAAAGGAGCTTTTCAATGCTGAAAAGAATGTTAAGAGAGGACAGGAATTATAACGGAAATAATATTCCGTATTACTTTATCTGCTATTTCAATTCAGTTGATGAATAAAAACAATTTGATCCGAAACATTAGACCAAAGAATTATCAAGAATTTTTGCTTGTTTTCCCGTTTACAAAGGAATTCTACGTTAATGATTTTATATTTATATTTTGTAGTAAATAATAAAAAATTTAATATTATTTTATAGTCAGCTTTTATTGCAACTTTTGCAACTTTTTAAGTTTTTTTGCAACTTTTTTTTGCAACTTTTGGGTTGCCCTAATTATTACATAATACACTCATACCTCGCTTTACGGCCTAGATACGTTCCAGAAAAGTTGGCCGCAAAGCGAAACGCCGCATAACGAATCAAATACATTTTGATACAATTCCATATAAATTCAATAGGATTTATGGCCGTATAACGAAACATTTTAGGCCGTAAATCGAAAAAGTGCCGTAATTAAAGTAGGCCGTTATAGCGAAAAGCCGTATAAAGAGCAGCCGTATAGCGAGGTATGAGTGTATTGCATAAAGTTATATATGGTCACGTAAGACATTGTAATGTTATATAACAGGGACGGCGAACCTATAGCCAAATTTTTATTGCCAAATAAAATAATCCGGTTATTGATTTATCATCGAAATCTTATCAACAATAAAATTCTCATTAAAAATTACGTTGGAAAAATATTGAAATATATAAATGTTTAGATAAGGCACAACACGTCACGCACGTTTTTTCGTTTTATAAAAATAATTTTTATTGTCACGCAATCACTAAAAGGTTCGTCATCCCTGTTATGTAATGCAATATAATGTTATATAATATTATATAATATGCTTTTAATACATAATAATTATTAACAAAATGGATCTTATGAAGTAATGATCAATCTCTGTTATTATGTCTGATTTGGAATTATATTATTCTTTATTTATTCACATAATTATTTTTATTACTATGAAATGATAAAATTTCCTTGAAATATACATTTTAATAAAAAAAACTGATTTTCAAATTTTTATTATTTACTGTACTTACTGCAATTACTGTAGCGCATATAACGCGCGAGTTATACACATTTTTACAAATTCCATACCCCGATGTGCGTTATCCGCATGTGAGATCTTATGATTGATCTTTTATAATTTCTGGTAAATAATTTTAGGTTATGGCAATGTTTGTAACCTTAATGTAAGATTTTCCCAACAACAAACCGGGATAAAACGAATTTTTACAAAATAAATAAAATTAATAAAAATAAATAAATAAAAAATAAATAAAAATAAAAATAAATAAAAGGACCATTATTACTTTAACAGGGTCAAATACATAAATGAAATAACTGACTACAAATTAATAACACAAACAAGAAACATAAAAATATAAACAAATAAAAAGGATAAATAAATTCATTAATATAAAAACACTAAAAACAATTAAACACAAAAATTTCCCTACAACTGAGATTAAAATTAACGTTACATTTTAATATGGCCTCAACTGTTTCCGGTAATAATCTATCATTTTTTTTGTTTTAAATTAGATTTTTTAATATTTTTTTCGAAATTATAGGCTAATTATTATTTTTTTTGGTTATATGAAGTTTTCAAGCCTTCAAGCTTTAATGTATCGTTATTTATTCAAGTTTCCAAGTCAAGTAGGCAAAATTTTTAGCATGAGTTCTTAATCTGATTTCAAGTCAAATTCCGTTAACATAAGTTTTTAATGTACTTGAAGTATATTTCAAGTACACTTCAAGTATCATGTAAACGAGGTAATAAACGGAAATAAGTTTCATTACTTTACTATATTTTTCGGTGAAAATGGTAAACCGGGACAATTGAGCGCCTTGAAATAAATTTTCGGGACACGTGAAACTGATATGAAAGTTTGACAATCCCGAAATCAGGGACGTCTTGCAACCCTAATGCTAGTTGTTGTTTTAAATGTAGAAATAAAGAAATTATAAATTATAATGTTCATAATTTCTATATTTAAATGTTTTTAAAAAATAATAAAGGGTAATTAATGACATGAGTAAAGATTTTATGATTGAAAATGATTGTGGTAGTTTAAATGAGATTAATTGTGATTGCGTTTTTGATTATAAAAATGTTAATAATATTTATTATTATAAGAACTTTTATTTCTTCCAATTTCACCACTGATTATTTTTTCCATTGAATTTATTAAAAAGAGAGTTTGAAGACTATAAATCAGTAATATATCGATGTTTGTTGATACTCACGAATTTTCGGCACTGCCTTTTTTCACTCTCTTTTTAATAATATTTATATTGAAAAGTATTGTATGGATGACACAGGAGCTAAGATAAGTGTTATGGATATAGTAAAAATAGATAAGATTTCTCAAATCCAAGTAGTGGAATTCGTAGTAGCCAAAGATATAAATCCAAAATTAATAGGTGGATTAGATATTCACAATAAAAAACATAATAGATATATGGGGCCAGGTAAGATTATTAAGAAGCTGCACCAGCGGAATATTTCATGTCTTGTCGTAGCAACATCGAGTGTCCTAACCCAGACTTCAAGAACATACATGTTGATGACATCAAATCGCTAATTACACGTCAAACAAAATCCACAGAGATATGCGTTATACAAGAACGCGTTATATGTGGTCAAATACATTAAATAATAAAATATATAAAATTATGTTTAATTAAGAAAATCCGAATTCGCCAAACTGAAATAATTTAATATTTAAGTAATTTTCTCTATTTACATAAATAATATTTTAGTTGCAAAACTCATTCCCATTTAACAAGCAATATTAATTTCTTATTAAAGTTTTTCTCATTGATATTTCCATCAAACGCCACTCACGAATCATTCAGTTGAAACTTGCCTTATATTTATCATTCAAACGGTAAATTGCATTATAATAATTCATTTAGAATTTTATATAACATTTTTATGCCAATGAATATTTTTTAGTGAAAAAAGGAATTGATGAAAGAAAATCAGAAAAATCAATTAAAATAATCTTTAAAAATAATTAATTATTAATTATTATTATTATTATTATTATTATTATTATTATTATTATTATTATTATTATTATTATTATTATTATTATTATTATTATTATTATTATTGTTGTTATTATTATTATTATTAATTTAAAACAATAAATGATAATTTAAGCCTTTTTGCTGCAATAATGTATTTAATGAAAGAATTTTCGACTATACGATAGTCCTTGTCAATCGTATAGTCGAAAATTCTTTCATTAAATACATTATTTGCAGCAAAAGGCTTAAATTATCATTTTATTGTATTAAATAATAAATGCTGCTACCAAGCAATCATCATTTTATATTATTATTATTATTATTATTATTATTATTATTATTATTATTATTATTATTAATATTATTATTATTATTATTATTATTATTATTATTATTATTATTATTATTATTATTATTATTATTATTATTATTATTATTATATATTATTATTATTATTATTATTATTATTATTATTATTATTATTATTATTATTATTAATATTATTATTATTATGATAATAATAATTATTATTATTATTAATATAATTATTATTATAATTATTATTATACACCTCTCATTTGTCGCTAATGGAAACACGATATCCAAACGAAGTAATAAATTCAGTTGATATTTATCCACAAGTCAGCAGAAGCACATTAGATTTTTATTATCCCTATTAGAATTATTCATTTTGTTCTTCAATTTTTCTGTTTGCAGTGTCTGCTTTGTCAATAAACCATGTGCTTTTCCACGACAATGAAGACTACATTATTCATTAGCTTAGAAAAATAGAAAAAAAAG
This sequence comes from Schmidtea polychroa, assembly GCA_959609185.1. Lineage (NCBI taxonomy): Eukaryota > Metazoa > Platyhelminthes > Tricladida > Dugesiidae > Schmidtea > Schmidtea polychroa. Next base: position 50,337 of record CAUHTR010007693.1, read on the forward strand.
TCAAAATGAAAAATATCGAAAAATCATTGACAATCAAAGCATAAATTATGCTTCAATTCGTAGACATCCGACGAAATATACAAATTATTTGGTTTGATAACGGCAGCTACAATTAATTTTTGATGTTCAATTAAATTTGTAATAATATTAATAATAATAATAATAATAATAATAATAATAATAATAATAATAATAATAATAATAATAATAATAATAATAATAATAATAATAATAATAATAATAATAATAATAATAATAATAATAATAATAATAATAATAATAATAATACAATAAAATGATAATTTAAACCTTTTGCTGCAAATAATGTATTTAATGAAAGAATTTTCCACTATACGATAGTCAATTGAGATTGACAAGGACTATCGTATAGTCGAAAATTCTTTCATTAAATACATTATTTGCAGCAAAAGGCTTAAATTATCATTTTATTGTTTTAAATAATAAATGCTGCTACCAAGCAATCATCATTTTATACTAATAATAATAATAATAATAATAATAATAATAATAATAATAATAATAATAATAATAATAATAATAATAATAATCTTAAATTATTCATTGTAAATTTAATGTCGGATGCATTCTAAATTAAATTTTAATTTAACTTTTTGAGTAGCATTTATTTGTTTTTCTGATCTGGGAAAATAAATCAATAAATTGAGATAACAAATCTACCGATTTCTACAAATTATTTTAATAGAAATAAATTATTTTTTATGACTTGATATGGTTTTTATTAATAGATTTTTAATTATAATTACAATGTATATTAATTTATGTTATATATTAAATTTTAATTTTCTAATTAACTAAATTATAATTGATTTATTTTGATTAAGATTTGAATTCATATAATTACCATTAATTTATTTATTAATTAATTCGTTTAAAATTTTGAATATTTATGTACCATTTAATTAATATATTCAATGAAATAATAATTAATTTGTTTGTTTTAATTAATAAGTAAAATTGTTTATTATTTTGATTATTTATTGAATTAAGCAGCCAGTGAATTTATCACAATTGGAATTGGGAAATATTGATGAATATCCTCAGCATAATTTATCATCATACGATAATAAATAATTTTATTTTGCCAGGAATTTGCCTCTTCCAATTCAACAATTTTACTCCTAATGATAATTAATGTGTTTTTTATTCAATGGTTCCATTAAGATAATTGGAAGGCAAATATATAATAATATATTAAAACAAAATATATTAAAAAATTATTAATTACTATTTTTTATATTCAAGTAAAACTAATAGTGAAAAGTTTGAATCTTACTTTGAAGGGAGCGATTAAAACAATAAATGAATTGGTGAATGAAAATAATTAATGATTTTATGATTAATTAGAATATATTTTGACACTTTTAAACCGATTTTCTGCAATTAAATTTTAAAGAATAATGAGATATACTTTAATTATTAAAAATGATTATTATTTTCAAGGCTATCTCCTATCTATAAACCAAATAAAGTTTATTACTTGTGTTGGGGATTTGTACAAGTCGTTTTTACTGTCTGACTCCTTGGTGTCTTTTTATTGAGTAAATTGAACAACCTTACACAATAATATCTATTCGAAATTATCACACTTACACTTTTATTCTATGAAACACTTAATTGAAACAATCTCCGTTTACACAACTTTAAAGAACTCTTTTTACTCTACACACATTTCAATTTCAACCTTAATGTTGCGCAGGGATAAATCTTTCAATGAGAGATGTCTCTTTCTGGTTCGCTGAATTCAAAATGATTTAGTAAAAACTAAGTTAAATTCGTCTTTGCTTTCTTTCGCTATACTATCACTTTTCTTTCTTCGACCTACTGGCAATTCTGTTTACTTGACGGTCGCTTTAATACCTGTCTCGTAATTTTATTACAGTAGATACCGCTTAAAGAGAACATTTTTGGGACTTGAAAAAATGTTCTCTATAACCGATACTTTTTAATAAGGATAATTTTAAAAATATTAGTAGGTAGATAGTGGGGGGGGGTCTGCGGCAACTTTTTTTTGCGGCAACTTTTGATTACGCAATTTTTTCACACTATAGTGAGGGGGTCTCGATGGTCCTGGGATTTTCAATACAAAAAAATTTTTTCAATACAAAAATCCGACTACCACTAAAATAGCATGGAATTTTCAGACTATAGTGAGGGGGTCTCGATGGTCCTGGGATTTTCAATACAAAAAATTTTTTTCAATACAAAAACGATGGTACTGGGATTTTCAATACAAAAAAATTTTTTCAATACAAAAACGATGGTCCTGGGGTTTTCAATACAAAAACGATGGTCCTGGGATTTTCAATACAAAAAGGTGGTCTACACTAAAAAAGAGTGGTAAATAAAGGTCTCAGGATATTTTCAATACAAAAAGCTGGTCTTCAATAAAAAAGCATGGTAAATAAAGGTCTCAGGATATTTTCAATACAAAAAGCTGGTCTTCAATAAAAAAGCATGGTAAATAAAGGTCTCAGGATATTTTCAATACAAAAATCCGATTATCACTAAAAAACAATGGTAATTTAAGGTCTCAGGATATTTTCAATACAAATAGGTGGTCTACACTAAAAAAGCATGGATTTTTCTAGGTCAATTCAGGTGAGTCTCCTTGGTCCTGAGAAAAAGGTGGTCTACACTAAAAAACGTGGTAAATTTTTAAAATAAAGTAAATAATGGGTCTAAAAATTGAATTACACTAAATTATGGTCAAAATTTTTGAATTAAAGTAAATTATGGGTCTAAAACTTAAATTAAAGTAAATTATGGTTCTTAAAAATTAAATTAAAGTAAATAATGGTTCAAAAAATTAAATTAAAGTAAATAATGGTACTAAAAAATTAAATTACAGTAAATTATGGTTCTTAAAAATTAAATTACAGTAAATTATGGGTCTAAAAAATTAAATTACAGTAAATTATGGTCCAAATTTTTGAATTAAAGTAAATTATGGGCTCAGATTTTTGAATTAAAGTAATGAATGGGCTCAAATAACTAAATTAAGGTTCAAATTTTTAAATTAAAGTAAATTATGGTTCTTAAAAATTAAATTACAGTAAATTATGGTCCAAATTTTTGAATTAAAGTAAATTTTGGTTCTAAAAATTAAATTAAAGTAAATAATGGTCCAAATATTTAAATTAAGTAATCAATGGTAAAAAAAAATTTTAAATTAATGTTAAATAAGTAAATTAAAGTAATAATTTTTAAATAAGTAAATTAAAGTAAGATTTTAAAATTTATTAACAAAAAGTTGAAATAATAGAAGGTGTTTGAGAATTGAAATTTTTTAATGAAAATTTTTATGAAATAATTTTTTAAGTTAATTTTTAATAGAAATTTTTATGGAATAATTTTTTAAGTTAATTTTTAATGGAAATTTTTTATGAATAATTTTCAATGATAATTTTAGATGGAAATTTTTAAGACAATTTTTAATGAAAATTTTTATGAAATATTTTTCAAAGACAAATTTTAATAATAATTCAACAACAAACCAACAACTTAGTACCAACATGTATTTACAACCAGATACCTACAACTAGTTACTAACAACCAGTTACCTGATACCAACTACTCACAGCCCACAACAACCAGCTAACAACTAGCTACCACCTACCAACTACTCACAACCACCATCAACCAGGTACTAAGCCTTAATTACCAACTACTAAGTACCTACAACTAGTTACTAACAACCAGATACCTACAACTAGTTACTAACAACTAGTTACCTGATAGCAACCAATAGTACAGATACCAAGTACTAACAACCGCCAACAACCAGATACCTACAACTATATTACTAAACAACCAACTAGGTACCAAGTACTAACAACTAGCTACCAATACCAAGTACAACAACCAACAAACAACCACCAAACTAAGCTACATCAACCAACTACTAAGTACCTACAACCACCACTCACCACTACTAACAACTAAAAAAAACAATGCAACTAGCTACAAACCTACCAAGTACATACAACCCACAACAACCCATTAACTGACTACCTAAGTGTACTATCAACCACAACAACTACTCAGATACTAACCAATGCCAATACCAGATACACAGTACCCAACCACCAACAACCAGGTTTACTAAGCATTATCAACCAAGTACAAGATACCTAGTAAGAAGCGCTGTCAACTGTAGAACCAAACACTACCAACTAGTGACAACGTGAAATATTGGTTAAATAGGATAAATTAATGTTTAATTTTTAAATTAACTAATCAATGATCTAAAATATTAAAGTTAAAGTCAATTTAGGATGAAAGATTTCTGGATTTTCATATTAATTTTAGATGCAAATCTGCGTCAATTAATCA
>CAUHTR010007693.1:54811-158273 GCA_959609185.1 Schmidtea polychroa
ATGACATGCAAGATTAATGAATCCTTAAAATAACCACAAACAAATGAATTCAAGTGTAAAAAAATTTAATTTTTAAAATAAATAATTAATATAGGAATTAACTCTAAATGTCATTTTCGTTTATTACTAACTATTACTGACTAAATTAGCTCAATATTTTTGTTTATTTAAAACAAATTTTTAGAATAGCTTATTTTAATTTTTTGTTTTAATGGTAATCAGTAGTGAAGTAAATGAAAATTTTATGAAAAATCTACTAAAGGTTAGTTTTTATTTATAAACTTTTAGAAGACCTCAATATGCTTATAGAAAATAAACACTAAATTTTTTAACCCAGATAGATGATTAAAATGTCTTTTAGAAATTATGTAATAATTGTACAATAAATCTATAAATATATATAAACAATTTTTTTAATTTAATAAGAAAAGAAATTTTAACAAAACAAATAAAATATGTTTAAATGTAAATTAAAATGAGGTGCAACAATTGAAAAATAATTTATCCCAAAGACAATAAGCATTGTTTTAATAGAAAAAAATGTAACTGAATTCAATAAATATTATTCTTATTATTCCGAAGAAATATTGATACATTCTTTCAAAACATTAAAAGTATACTTTAAACCTGAAAGTAAGAAAATATTTTAGTTATTATTTTTAATAATTTGTTTTAATAATTGTCTTTTTGATAATAACTTTTTAATGAAAAAAAAATCTCATCATTTCTTTTGGCAACAAGCCAAGTAAATAAATTATTTACATGCCAACTATATTATAATTATTCTTTTAGTAAACTTATAATAATAACTTAAAATAAATAAAAATTGTTAACAAAAATAATAAAAAAATCCCGATGAGATAACAACACTGATTCTAACTGTAAACAAATTCCATTTGGAAATTTGATATAATTTAATTGAAATATTGGATATACAAGTAATACATTTGTTTGTTATAATCCACTGGTTATTATCGACTTCAAACGTGTTCTTGATTTAAACAAATAAAACAAACAAAGTTTCATTGATTTCATAAATAAGCAAAATGAATTTAAATTAGATTTCTAATTTATTTTGTTTTAATTAAAATAATAATTATTTTCATTTTTTATTTAAATTTAAATTATCAGCCTTTTTTGTGTTTATGAAATTAAATTTCAATGCGATATAACAAAACGAAATATATGAAATATTTTTGATAAAAAAATCAATGAAAAAAATACATTTTGAGATATTAAATCTTAATAAAAAAAAGAAATTTATATATTTAAACTTTTCAACATTTTGTATTCTGTAAATTTTATATTTATGATTTTTTAGAAAAATTAATAAATAAATGAAAAATATAAGGGAAAATTCCTGTCAGCAATTATCACATTTTTTGGTACCAAAATGAATCTTATTCAAAAAGTAGTTTTGTAATGTAATGTTTTAAACAATATTTGAATATTTGAATATTGTCATTTGTCAACACAGCAACAAAAAAATTGATTAAATTAATAATAAAATATTAAATTAAAATTATTTTGTATTAAAATCCTCAAAGTGCTCATTGGAGATTTTCTCACAAATGACCAGAGATTTCATTCCTACGAGAAGTTCAAATTGTAACATGAACTCTTGACCCGGATTATATTTGTCGAATTCAATCTTATGACAACTTGGTCATTAGATCAACTCGATTGAAAAGAAATTTTGATGGAATATTTTATCAAGTCAAAACTCTTCTCATCATTTTCTCAATATATTATTCTTTTTTTTCCTCTTATCAATTTGTTGGAAAAATCTCAATCGATTGCTGTCAGTATAATGATATATCCAAATAATATCAGATCAGTATTTGACAGTTTTCTGTTGACATTAGAATGGATGAAATCATTGTGATCATTTTTTGGCTTTCCTTCATTTTATTTATTGAAATATTAATGAATTCTCACAATTATTCCTATCAGCCTTATCTTTTCTTTCACTCTCTTTCAACAATGAAAATAATAATAATAATAATAATGATAATAATAATAATAATAATAATAATAATAATAATAATAATAATAATAATAATAATAATAATAATAATAATAATAATAATAATAATAATAATAATAATAATAATAATGATATTTATAATAATTATGTTAAGTGATTTCCGTTTATTACTGTTAAAGAATTCAAAATAATATAATAATTATTATAATAATAATTATCCATGGCGCCTTGAAATGTTCATGGCTCTTGATATTCTTTGTTTTAATTATTGGCATTGAATAATAATAATAATTATTATAATTATAAAAATAAAAGTAATATAATAAATATAATTATAATAATATTAAACAATTAAATGATAATTTGCCGCGAAAGAGTTAAAGAACATGTAGATCCTGGCGGGAAATCCTCAGTATACAGACATCTCCAACAATGTCAACCAAGGAAGGAAAGAAAAAATATTTCAATAGAAACCTTAGCCAATGGAAGCATTAAAAAAGTCAGATTTTAAGAAACAATTCTCATCATAACCAGACAGCCAACAATCAACACTAAGGAAGAGATCAATTAAATCATCAGTTTGATTAGTTGTTATTGACCTTGAGAATAGATTTTAAAAAAATGAAAAAAATAATAATTTAAAAATAATATAGAAAAACTAGATCAAATTTTAAAGAAGTATACTTTTAAAAATCATTAGGATTGCCTTTTTATTCTTCTATTTTCACTAGTTATTTAAGAAGGGATGTAAATAATGCAATTTACCATTACTAATAGATCTAAAACAATTACTATTTTCAATTTTAATTTGTTCATACCATCGAACCTTTTGAAGTTTCAATTAAAAATATAGCACCAGATATCTCACGTCCTTTTCTAATTTTCACAAACCTTTATTTTTATTAGATTTTACTCCAAGATAAAATAGTAATTAAATAAAAAAATATACTGAGAAAAATAAAATAAATATATTAATTTAGCCGGTAACAAAAAAGGTTAAATTTGTGGGTATATTGACGACAATAAAATGTATCCTGTGACAGGATTCCTGTCAAACTTAATCATATTCAAATCTAATTTTAGCAAAAATACAAGAAGATAAAAGATGGCAAACGGCGAATCATTTTTACACAAGCTGAAACAGATTTAACAGAATAATAATCACTGTAATAATTTTACAAACAAAACAACGATTTTCATTGCAAATAATTCAAATCAAATAGAAAATTCTATCAAAAATCCAAAAAGTTCAATAATTTTCTATGAATTAAAACAAAAACTTCAATTAATCAATTAGTTTAATTATGATTATTAATTAATATTTTATCTGAATTGTTTCAGTTACAAAAATAGCATCGATTTAATTGTTTATCAATTGATCATAATAACAATAATTGTTGATCGATGAAATAAATAATTGATTATTTGTTTATTTAATGATGAACATAAAGATGCAATTCGTATATTTTATTTTATTATCGTATAGTATATTTTGGAATTTTTTTGGAATTTTATATATCAACAGATTAAAACAAAGTTTCTAAATTTTTAATATTTAATAAATTTATTTATTTAAAATATAAAATAACTAAAATTTGAAAAGTTATCAAAATGACTTTGTCGATTTTCAAAATCTCTTTTGTACTTGTTTTAATTTGAGAACAGCGAGAGATTGTTTAATTTAAAATAATTATTGCAATTGATTTAAACATTTGGCAACATGTGGTTTTAATTATTCTAATTTATTTCTATTAAAATAAACAATGAAAAAGATATTGAAAAAAATTAATTAATGGACAATATATATATTTTTTTTCTATGAAAAATTTTATTTAAAAATATGTTTTAATACTTTATTCGAAGTCGAAATTATAAAAAAAAGAGGTAAGACAATGTTGAAATTTGAATTGTCTGGAATTTGTTTTAACGAAATAGAACAGATGGGAATTTTTCTTTTTCTCAAAAGAATTCCTCGGTAAAATTTTTTTTTAAATACAAATCCATTATGAAAATTGAAATATTTTTTGTTTACCTTTACAGACTCTGTTGGATCATTCGAAAATAAATTAGTATTTCCATTCTCTAATTCCCTTTTAATTTTCACGTATTTTTCTCTCAGTTTATAGTTATCAAATGAATATGTTGATTAATCTGCTTATTTTAATTCCTTTACATATATGTTGCAATTTTATTTTTTAAATAATATTTATTTAGTTGTGAAATTTTTTCCAATGTTTGCTTATTGTTTCGAAAAAAATTATAATAATTGAAAATATTTAAAAGCGTTACTAAGCTTTACGATATTACATCTCATATCTCATATGGATCAGAATTCAAGTCTTAAAATTTACTTTAAATAAAAAAAACTACTTGAAAGCCATTTCTAAAATGGCTAAAATAGTTAATCATAAATTAACTATTTCATCAGAAATACATAATGATTACATTAAAATTGTTTGAAAATCCATCTGAAACTAAATACATTCAATCACAAATTATGACGCATCTATAATATGGGTTGTACACATCAACCGATATTACACCAAACACCGCTGAGATATATTCTCTATAGTGGATGTTGGCGTGTACAGCATTTCACTCACCAATTTATTTACCAATTGTAATTGTTTGTAATTGTAAATTCATCTTTATCAATTTATCATTTAATGAATTTGCTCATCATGAATGTATTTTGGAAATTTATTTTAGCCATTTTAGAAATGGCTTTCAGGTAAGATTTTTAAATTATCTTCCAATTTTCAGATTTCTGTAGTATAAGATGTATCTGACTGCACTCTAAATGACAACATCAACGTGAAATCAAAGTAAGTATATATGTTTCTATAATGTAGGATTATTGATTTTTTTGTTATATTATAGGAAACGGTTCTCAGTGGCGTTTAGTGTATAGATGCGTTTATTCAGTGCAAACGGGGTGTATTCGACGGTTTCACTGTCATTATTAGGTAGGATATAAAAAAATTCTATTATATATATATATATATTGTTTTGTCTATCCATCTTTATGACTGTCGAAATATATCGTAAAGGATTTCTTGATAATTGATTAATAACTAATTAAGTCATGTTATATTTCCATTATTTATTTGAAAATTTTGGACAAAACTTGATGATAATTTTTTAGAATAATATCATCGAACTTTACTTGGACTTCCAACTAATAACCAAAAGGGAAAATAGAAACTTCTGGATAGATTAAAACAAATATTTGCAAACATTAAAGCAGAGTTATAAGTTGTACATACTCACAAAATTTTGAGATTATCATGAAGTTGCTTATAAGATTTTGACAAAAAAGAAACAAAAGTTAATCTCATTTATTACATGGAATAGGTTGAAGATTTTTATGACGAATAGATGAAAATTCTTCATTTTCATTCTGTCTTAACCCGGGATCGGTCCTAATATGTCCAAAAGACCGATAAATATAAAATTTGCTCACACCTTACAACTTACGCATGCGTCAACGCCCTAGTTATGCTTCCAAAACGTATTAATGCTGTTAATGCAAGTTAGTTGAGTTTTTTTTGGAGTTTAATTTGAATAATGTGTTTATAAATATAAAAATCAATTTTAAGCAAGTACTTACTTCATGTTTTATCTAAAGTACTTGGTCAAAATGAGCGAACTGCGACTGCTATCGTAAAATTTTAATACGCGACCAATCCCGGGTTAAGATAAAATCATAAATTTTCATAAATGCTTTTGCAAAAGTGAAATTAACAGGCCTGGCATTTGAACAACCATTCTCCCCTATTCATCAACCACAGCTTCAAATTAATTTTATTCGTTTCTATGTTTTAACATCGTTAATGCGATGAATTCTTTTCCTAACCAGTAGCTAGTGAAAGATTATATTTCCATTAATACCGTTATTAAGGATAATTCAGCTCATTTAAAATAATATCAATTCTCACAATAACTGTCCTAAACTCTTTCTCATTTTATGGTACAACGTTTTTTTCATTGAGAAAATAGATTTTTCATTTAAAAAGATTATTTATCTTCATAAATCATGTGGAAATTGCTTGAGATATAATTCCTTTTTTCTGTACTTTTATGAAAGGAGGCTTTATCCAGTTTTATAATTTTCCCAATTTCAACCTCATAGAAATTTAACCCCTTTTAATTGACATTGTTGCCAAGATTCTCAATGTTTTAGACTTGAAACTAGGAACAACAATAATTGCATTCTTTCCTATTTATGAATGTCCATCAAATTTTCTCATTATTATTTGAAATTTCTCATAGAAAACAATATTACTGTTTTTATATTTTAAAATTTAAGAAATCAAATAGAAAAATATTTTTTCACATTTTATATTATTTATTATTATTATTATTATTATTATTATTATTATTATTATTATTATTATTATTATTATTTTATTAAAAGAACTTTTTCCAATTTAACAACTGATATTTTTTCCATTGAATTTATTAAAAAAACATATACCAAATCACTTGCACAAGATGCGACGCATCGTACATAGGGGAAACACATAGAACGTTCCAAACAAGACTCAACGAACACATCAAAAACTTAACCAGTAATTATCATGAACACTGGAAAAAAGGGGACAAATCAATACCACTCATACACGAAACAAAATGCAAAATATTATAAGATGCGTTCAAAAATACATTGCAAAGATTCTGTATATAAAAAAGCTAAAAATATCCATCAACATTCAACTAAATTAAAAAAATTTAAAAAAATTAAATTAAAAAAAATTTAAAAATATATAAAATTTAAAAAAATCGTTTTTTAAAAAAAAATTTTTAATTATAAAATAAAATATAAAAAATAGAAAATATAATTGAAATATAATTAAACGAATAAATTCAATATAAAATACGGAATAAATTTATTTTTCCCCAACAGTAAATGGTAAATGTAATAATGATGAAATTCAATTGAAAAAGGCAATGCCGAAAATTAGTGAATATCAAAAGCATTGACATATTACTGATTTATAGTCTCCAAGCTCTCTTATTATTTTAAACAATTAAATGATAATTTATTATTATTAGTATAAAGCGTGGGTGTTTAACTTTATGTTATGTATATGGACTTATGGTAATGTAAATATATACCAGTATTACTTCTGGAAAAAATAAAATTGTAAAATTGTGAAATTGCATATAAATATATACTTCGTAGCAAAAGACTTATATTATCATTTAATTGTTTAAAATTACTATCATTACTAATATTCCTTTACTAAGACATTTTTCTCCTTTTTTCAATTTTACATAATTTCAACAACTTAAAAATAAAAAAAATTTTATGATGCTTTTATATATTTCGGTTTTTTGCAAATAAATAAATTAATAATTTTCTGTTTTTGCACATTTTTTGCGTTCTTTGATATATTGATTGACATCGATTTCGTTCCTGACAAATTTTACAGATTCCAATGCCAATGATTATCTTTTTATTTCGTTTTCAATTATTTCAATAATTCTTTCATAATCCAAGAAAAAGTTAATCGGTGTTTTTTTTAATTATTATTAGTAACGAAACAATAAAACAAAAACATTTACAATTATGGAAAAATTTATTCAATAGAAATATAGAGAGATTAATTGCAAACTACAAGTTTCAAATGAAAAAAAAAATCCCCATTACGTGAATGTCCCGAAAAAACCCGATGAATAGAAACGATGAATCGCTAGTTAATAATGAAAAGAAACTCCACCATTTGATACATTGTTAGAACGGGCGAGACGGTCACAGAAATTCTAAAAGACAAACCAACAATCTATGACAATTTGTGCTCCAATTGTTTCCACTCCACTGAATTTCCAGATGTTCAATTGGCTGTTGATATTTGTTTTAATCGATTTCAGATAAATTAATCATTGTTTTAACTATGTAACACATCGATTGTCTGATTATTTTATGGGAGACTTGATAAAAATATTAATTGAATTGTTAAATTATCTAGACTATTTTAATTATTATTTTTACAAAGCAATTAAATAGCATTTTGACATGAAATTTTTATTTGAAGCCGTTTTGTTGTTTTACTGGGTTGAATGAATGAAATTGATTAAATTAAAATATTAATTATTAAATTTTTAATTATATGATTTATTTTCGAAAATAATTCAATTTGTAACTTTTGCGACCGAGTTTCAATTTGTTTAATTAAATATTGTTTTAACGTATTTTTATTAAAAAAAAGTAAAAGTAAATTAAGAAATGGTTTAAATTAAAACAATATAATTTATAAGAATGATGATAAAATATGATTTTAATTTATATATAATTTTATCATAAAATAATTAATGTTAAACTTACATATTCACAGAAATCGGCATCATTTTGTATCAATTTAATAAAACATTTTTTTTCACTATATATTTTGATAGCATCACTATCATTGTCAGGTTATATACATACACGAGGAATGAATAACTATACAATATTGATAATTTATAAAGAAATTATTAAATCTATAGGTTACACTTCAAAACACTTTCACAGAACAAAATCCATTTGTTCAAGCGACTGCAATTGGAAACTATCAAGTTAGGTCATGTTGCTAGTATCTACCAACTGCAAGTGTCAACTGATACCAACTTTTAAAATTAGAACTGTAAAATATACTAATTCCCATTTGGGGATAACAGTGATGGGTCAATATTAAATTTTTGGGATTGTGTTTCAAATATTTTTAAATAGTTTGGATGGTAATAATTATTTTTTCAAATAAATTTTAATTTATAAATTGTTTGTTCAAATAAAAATTATTAAATTATAATAAAATATTTAAAAAAATTCTTAAGATATTTATTTACAATAGTCTAAATTTAAATTAAATTTTAAAAAAACTTTTCTTTATTAAATTTGCAATATCTATAGTATTTTCTATTCTACTTAATGATGACAGAAAACCTCTCAAAACATATCGTGAAATGTATGTTGGAGCGCGATTTCTAATAATTTACAATGAAATATTTCTTTGAATATTCCTTTTGTTTACTGGTTTTAGCATTGCATATTTTACATCATTTAATTTCTCCCGTTTAGATTAAATTGATGATAACCTTGAGATAAAATATGTTGTAAATATGTTGTAAAATTTGTATGATTTTTCTGTAAATAATTATAATAATGAACTAAGTGAAACCCTAATTCTGTTGATAGAATGTTTGATATTCATATATATTTTCAAGAAATTCATTTTAATAATTTACAATAATTCCTTAGATGATGTTGAGGAGGATAGAAAAAACAAATTCGTCTCCTTGCGGCAATAAAGTCTTTGTCAATGCCAACCACATTTTAATAATAAATAATATCTAGAAAATTAAATCTATAAATATTTAACCATGTAATTTTACTCTTCATATGAAGGAAAACAGGTATCTGGTTTTATGGTTTCGGTTTCCATGGGAATGCTTTCTAGACAATTATTACTATTTATTAGATTTTTTCAATTTCATCAAACAGAGTCACATTTTACCGACAATAAATCGGGAAAGTAACTACAAAAAATTGTTTGATCTATGTTTTATTGATTTTAGTTGTTTAAATTAATAGCCGATAATAATAATAATAATAATAATAATAATAATAATAATAATAATAATAATAATAATAATAATAATAATAATAATAATATTAATAATAATAATAATAATAATAATAATACACTCATACCTCGCTATACGGCTGCTCTTTATACGGCTTTTCGCTATAACGGCCTACTTTAATTACGGCACTTTTTCTATTTACGGCCTAAAATGTTTCGTTATACGGCCAAAAAATGTGATTAACTGTTATGTAGAACTGCAAAAAGAAGCAAGAACCAAGGAAAGATATATGATTCGTTATGCGGCGTTTCGCTTTGCGGCCAACTTTCCTGGAACGTATCTAGGCCGTAAAGCGAGGTATGAGTGTAGTATAAAATGATGATTGCTTGGTAGCAGCATTTATTATTTAAAACAATAAAATGATAATTTAAGCCTTTTGCTGCAAATAATGTATTTAATGAAAGAATTTTCGACTATACGATAGTCCTTGTCAATCAATAATAATAATAATAATAAATAATAATAATAAAAATCATCATGGAATGTATTTCAAAGTTGTCGTGTAGTTCTGACTGTATGTCACTAATAAGTATATGTAAATGCATAGGGAAGTGTTCACATTTTTCTGCTTATAATAGATTGAATATGTGTATTAATAGCACCAACAGTCAAGCTAGCGATCAATTATTCAAAAATAGAAGTTCGGTTTTAGTAGTAGTCTATTTATCAGTTTAATTTCTATAAATTTATCTCAGTTCTTGAGAGACACAGGTCTAGCGCAAAATATCAACCAAACAAGCAGTTGATTGGTATCCTAAATTTGATCATGATGATTTTCGACTTTTTCGATGGATTTATTTGAAATTTTTGTAACCAAAAAAAGTTACGTAAATGTAGTGGACAGTATAAAAAAGTAAAATTTATTAATAATTATTTTATCTAAAATATTTTTTCTAATTATATTTCAATAACAAATTGTACTAAATACCTGAATATCCATCCTATAGTTCATAAAAAAACCAGAAACTTATTTTCTTTCTCTAGTAAAGTTACGAATAATTTTGTGATTTGTTAAAAGTTTGGAAGAATTAATAAAAAAGATTTTAATTAAAGTTTTTCAATAGTATGAACTCTATTAAACTAATGCAAAAAAATCAAAGCGTAAACTGCAACATATTTTTGGTAATTTCATTATATGGCAACTCTATGTAAATGTCACTTTAATGCCCAAAGGTTTTATATTATTTGGGATCCGGATAAAACACCGAAACAAAAAACTCGAAATTAAAACTTCGAAAACAAAAACACCGAAAAATATAATTTCGAAATGCAAAAACATCGAAAAATAAAATATCAAAAACATAAACATCGAAAGCATATTCATATTATTTCTTAAGGTTTTCTCGTTCTGAAGCTGTTAATTAAAGGTTACAATTCTTGAAACATAAAAATCAATAATAAAAGTAAATAATAAAAATAATAAATGAAAATAACAAAAAATAATTTCAATTTATAGAAAGAGTAAAAAATAAAAGACTAATTAAATACAAGATCCGAAATAAATTATTTATCTAAGATAAAATTTTGAATTAAAAATTTAAAATGTTTAAAACTATATTAAAAGTTTAAATTTCATTTATTTTCATTTTGACAAAAGAATAAATATTTTTTATTATTAAATTAAATACAAATTTTCAGCTTTACCTTTATCAAATGTTGTTTGTTTAACTTTAATTATTTCTAAAGAGACTTATATGAAACTGTTGCAACATAATTATTTTGTTTGTATTAGTATATCATAATGAATGCATGTAAATGTGTCATAGAACAACCAACTAAACAAAGTTGTACAGAGAGAGTTGTACAATGTTAATATATTGCAATATAATAAATACTTTCAAGAAATATTTAATTAATTATTTAATATGAATTAATTTTCTATTTATTCAATATTTATGTTATACATTTCAGATAGACTTTTCAATTTAAAAAGGAAAATTTGAAAATTTAGCTATGTAATAAATATGTTACAATTTTCATTAATAAAAAACCAATTCTTAATAATTTTGTTCAGAATAAGTCAAATTGACTACTTATCGGTTTAAGAATTTCCATTTTCTGTAATGGATTCGGACAAATTTCACCCAGAGGTGAAAGCCTATAGATACTAAGGAAATAATACTGATATTGGATAAAATATTTTTCTTTTTCTCTACTTTAAAAATACTACAAAATATAACTTTTTTGACTTTTAATAAATTTTTGAAACAAATATTTTTATTTTTTTATGTTATTTGAATATTTTATTTTATTATTATTTATTATTAAAAAAATAATTATTAATAAAATTTTAAACGAAAAAATATTAATGTGAAATCTAATATGAAAAAAAAAATTTTACTAAATAAAATCATAGAATTTCTTTTCCTAACTCAAAAATACCTAATAAAGTTCTAATGAATAGCATATGGTTACTAATCTCTATTTGTCTAAAATGACCTAAATAAAATATTATTATAAAAACTTTTTTCAATTTTCACCACTGATTTCTTTTCAATTGGCATTGTATTTATTAAAAAGCTTGAATCAGTAATAATATCGATGTTTTTTTATATTCATGAATTTTCGGCACTGCCATTTTCAAGTAATTATATATAGGATAAAATAACTATAGTAATTATAGATTTTTGAACAAATTTATTAATTATAATAATTATATTATTTTTCTTAATAAAATATATTTTATTCTTTAAAAATTGTAAAATTATAAGTTAAATAATAAATCATTTATTTTAAATTGTAGCAACTAAAAAAAGAAATTTTAAAATAAAATAGTAAAACGAATGTTTGAATGGCACTTTCTTTTAATATAAAATCAATAAAATTTTTATTTTAATATGTTCAAAATATATTACTCTACTATTTAATTTTCAATAACAAAATAAATATTTTAGAAATTTATATTAAAATCAAATACATACATTTCTTTTTTTCTTTTCTAAAAAATCTAGAATAAAACGTGTGATATTAATTGCGGGTTTTTTTATCAGACTAGTTTCGAGCTTATTTTGGCTATCATAAACATCAATATCACAAAGGACTGAGCCCGTTATACTGGTTATAGGTCTGATAACCCAATCTACCATCATTATTGCAATATTACTAAATTAGTATGTACAAAACTTTTTTTATTGTCGTTCAAAAGGTCTCATTGTAGATAGATCATTATGTTTGCAAATGACTTTGAATATCCCAGCATACTTTATTTGAACAAAATTAATTATCTGATTTCAATTTTATTTTATTTAATTAACAAAAATATTTTGTAGAATTAAGAAACTTAAAAAAGAAAATCTTGGTAAAAAATATAAACAATTCAATAAATAAATATCCGTTAAAACAAAAAAAAACCGATATTCCGTGTTTAATAAAAGCAAATTGTCATTAAAATTCTTGTTTTAATCGATGGAAATAATTTGAATTTCCATCGGCTGATTTTTCATGGATATGTTTAGAAAACAACTGGTGAATCTGATAGGTAAAAGAAAACAGACAAATAAAACAATTCCAATTTTCAGACTCAATTATTCTTCAATAGATTTTAGAGAATTTCCATCAAAAATTGTCCACATTGATTAATTTGCCGAAATAATTTCATGAATAAATTTTTCATAATCAAATCAATAAAATCAATATTTTAATTAATACAAAACGTAAACTGGCAGTGTGTTTAAACAAATTCAAATCGAAATTTTATTCCAATATTATTTATTTTAATTAATAATTATATTATCAGATTTTTGATTGTTTATTTTGTTTTAATTGTCATAATTTATTATTATTATTATTATTATTATTATTATTATTATTATTATTATTATTATTATTATTATTATTATTATTATTATTATTATTATGATTAAAAAAGATATTCATTAATTAGGAAAAATGTTTAAAACAATATTTGAATTAAAACTAATAAATAACAACTGAAAGTGAAGTGACGAGAATCTGTAATTGAGAACCTGTAAAATCTAGCGAGTCTGCAGTAAAACAAATAATATCGAAACTGTTTGTTATAAAGTTTATGTTTGTTGTCAATGCTTATATGATTATGCTTAACTAAATTTACAAATAAAAATAAATTTACAAAACATTTTCATTTTTTTTAAGTTTCATTTTACAGCAAACTTTTATTCAAATAAAGAGAAATAATTTGAAATTTTGATTTCTATTTTGAGAAACTTAAGAAAGTCACAGAAATTTAATCGACCTTCACTTATTGTTTGGTTGGATTAGAAAACTATTTTAGGAGTTTTTCTTTAAATTTTATTTGCCTTAAGATTGAGATTTGTCCTTTTATTTTTATATTAATATTCCCGAAATTATTATTTAACCTAAGTTGCCGTTTGTTACTACTTTTTGTATTGTAAATTTAATTTGACCTTGGTTATATACTTTGTTTTATAATTTATGATTAATTTAATTATAAATTATAATTCAAATATTATTTTAATAATGTTTCTAGTTTGCGGATATCTTATCAATTAAATTCATTGGTATTTCATTTATTATAATAATAAAATTAATAATTTATTAGAAATATTCGACTTATTTTGTTGAATTTTGATTCGTCCATAAATTAACTTATTTATGATGGATGTAATGAACTGATCAAAAATAGCAATAAAAATTATTTAAACAGTAATAAAAAAAGGCAATGCCGAAAATTCGTGAATATCAAAAAAAAACATCGAATTATTTACTGTTTCATAATCAAGCCTTTTAATAAATACAATGTCAATGGAAAAGAAATCAGTGGTGAAAATTGAAAAAAGTTCTTATAATAATAAATATTATATTTCAATGAATATACATTTAACAATATACATAAACAATCCTAATTTTCACAGTCCGTTTATTTATTATTTGTTTTAATATTTATATCAATCAATAAAGTAAATAGTTTTTAACTAATTATTATTTGTTAAATTGACTAAAAAATCAAAGATTTTCAACAATCCATTGGAAAATATCCCAGTGCAAAACAGATGGAGATGTAAATGGAAAAGAAAATTGTGAAAAAAATTCTGGAAACAATCAGCCTGATTGCGAAGGTTGCAAACATTAATAGAATATAAGAATTTTTTTTTAAATTTTAGTACGACAATGATGGTGATAAAAATGAATTGAAAACAAATATTATTTCTGCAAGTTGTAATAAAATAAAACCTGAACATTCAGTTGTCAATGGTATTTTATTGTAAATATCATTATGACATAAGAATGGCATTGGAATAGCGAGTGGAAATGTCCTAGACCGGTAGGGGGTGAATTTCCTGTGAGACTGTGTGTCGAGTGGAAGGTGACTTTTACAGACTTGGAATACCAATAATGAAATAATTGTTTTCCAGTAATTTATTATTATTGAGCTCGTGATTTCTCCATTTGTCGAGGACAATAAACGGTGACAGACAATAGTCCGGTATATATTAATGCTAATCAATCCAATTAACAGTGGGTTTGATTGAAGAAAAAAACTATTTACGAATTAATGGACTTATTCTTCTATTCCTTCTTTAATAGTTGATTGGATAATTCTGATGATTTAAACAAATTACTAGCATAACTCACAGAAACTCGTTGAAATGCATAATTGAGAATTAATGAAACATATCCCATATTCTGTATCCCATGTTTCAGTGTTGAGGAAAAATAAAAGGATTTCTAATTGTAATAATTAAGCAGATATTAGTTTGTTTGTCTGAAGTAGCAATAACTTGCAATCAATGAGTTCTGATTTTATTATTTTTGATGAATTCTTTTACCATAATTTTAATTTCATTAAAAATATTTTCAGCTTTCCACATCATTTATACAGTAAACATTGAAGCTTTGACATACACCATTTCTAAATTCAATCTGATATAAGAAGAAAAATGTAGGCACTGTCAAACGCATACACATATACTTATACTAAACACCACTGAGATACATTTTCTATAGTGGTGGTTAGCATGTACACCAATTGACCTCATTAAATTAACTCACAAATTCTAGAAATTTTTCTAGAAATTTATTTGAGCCAATTTTGAAGTTGATTTTATGGTCCAGGGGTGGCCACCAAGTCGATCGCGATCGACCGGTCGATTGTTAGGCCAATTTTAGTCGATCGTCGATTTCTCGGAATGTCTGGGAAAAATTCCATTTACTACCGTGACAAGCCAGAAAATCTGAAGATTTTTGAAAATATGTCAGCCGAGAAAAATATCCCAATGTCACCAAATGTAGCGAATATATCTATTCTTGTTTCGGATCTACATACCTTTGCGAATCGGCATTTTCATACTTGAAGCTAACGAAGACTAAACAACGTTCTGTCATGTCTGATTCCAATACAGAAGACTCATTATTAATATCTTTGTCGAGATATACACCTGATTATGATTCCTTGGTTAGAGACATGCAAACTCAGTCTTCCCATTAATGTTAAGGGAACAAAGTAAATTCCAAATCTGCATTTAACTGTGGCTACTTTGAATTAATAAATATTGTTAATAATTATCAACGTTCTTTTAATTCCTCTGAACGTGAGTATTTGGCCCTTTAAATAATTATTGTTGATGTTTTTTACGTAGGTAGATAAGCCGTATATCTATATTTCAGTACGAGATGTACTTACGAGCTATTGATCAATTAGCAAAAGTAAGTCATATTATTCTCTCGTGAAAATCTTTCTTGACCCAAAAGAACAAGAAAATGAAATATTGTAATCAAATTATCAGCCATACAGTGAATTTTTATAACAACTTTTTAATATTTACGAACAAATATTACAACAACTATACATTGTAGTTGATAAAAAAACTAAATTGCATTTTATGTTAGTAAAAATATATGTTAGTAGCATACATTTGGCATCATGAGTAATACAAAATTACATTTGGTCTATCCACTACTATTAAAATGACAAATTAGTACACAATTTTGAGTTACTTGTGCTTTGGTGTATTTTCTATAAAATCACAAAAAGAAAATGTCACATTAATATGATGTACAAATTGTATATTTATGCTATATCTATTCCATAAAATAACATAGTGTTTGTTTCAACATTCACATAATATTATTTCTGGCTGTTTCATTATCGTATTATAAGAACTTTTTTTCCAATTTCACCACTGATTATTTTTTCCATTGAATTTATTAAAAATAGGGAGCTTGAAGACTATAAATTAGTAATATTACTGATTTATAGTCTTCAAGCTCTCTTTTTTTAATAAATTGTTTCATTATCATTATTGAAAATGAATAACATACAATTATACATTGTCAACAATGCAGAAATACAAACCAAAAATGTTGTGTACAGTGAATGGTTGAAATAACCGCTTTATAGATAAATAATATGTGATAACTTGTTTTGTTTCAACGTCTTTCAGTGAAATATAAAAGAATTGAAATTCATATATCCGAGAAATTAAATCCTGAGTGAAATATTAATATGATTTATAAATGAATATTCATAATTCGACAAACTTTCGTAAGTACCTATATTTTTTTGTTTTACTCTCTCGTTATCAATCTAAACAACTATGTTCAATAAATATTTCTTT
This sequence comes from Schmidtea polychroa, assembly GCA_959609185.1. NCBI lineage: Eukaryota > Metazoa > Platyhelminthes > Tricladida > Dugesiidae > Schmidtea > Schmidtea polychroa. The sequence continues at coordinate 71,981 of CAUHTR010007693.1, forward strand.
AACATAAACCTTCTTCAATTTCTGTCAATTTGTCGGTCAAATTCAAAACATGCATGCGAATTTAAGATATCTTCTTTTGTAAAATAATCGTTGGTGTTTTGATATTTTTTTCAACATTATTTATTAAAAAGAGCTTGGAGACTATAAATCAGTAAATACATCAAAAATATCAATATATTTACTGATTTATAGTCTTCAAGTTTTTAATAAATACAATGGAAAACAAAATCAATGGTGAAATTGTAAATAAAGTTCAACATTATTATCTATATTAGTATGTAGGTAGTCAGTAGCCCTCACCCTGATGTCATGTAATCCCCGATCCTTCCAAACTTAGGTAATTTAATTCGGATTAAACTGGATTATATAATTAATTATAATCAAATATTATCTATTATGTAATATTTAATTAGTTTTATTTGTAATGGTTTATAAGTCAATATAGTCACTCTGACTATAGTGAGACCTATTTTGCCAAATACGTTAAATCAATGTGAAAATCATATTATAGTAAGGAGTATTTTGGTTTCATGTTTTTTGAACTTGGTTTTATAGTCTAGCTAAAAACATTAGGATATTTAGTGATAGTCTTTTCTAGACTCTAAAAGCTCACTATATAGTTGCAGGCATTTTTGAACAATGAATTATGGTCTCAGTATTTGATATAAGCAAAATAGGGACTTAGATATATTTAGTCATAGAATTCTTGAAAAAATAAATTAGGTTAATGTAATTTTAAAGAAACGTTATCGACTGAAGAATAAAGGTAATATAATTGTAAAAAGTAAAGTTATGTATATTAAGATAATGTACAGGTATGCCTCGTTTTAGGGCGCTAAAATATTTTTCGGCGCTTGCCTCGCTCTTACAGCAACGTACAGCTTTTAATCAACAAATTTTCCATGCGGCGTTCAGTTTGAATGCAGCATTCATAATACGCGCATCGCTCTCCACTTGACCGCCAAATTTAACCCTTTGACGTTCTGTGGTATATATATGTACCACGTCTTCAACAAAATAGTTCACCAATAAATAAACATAATTTGGTTTCGCCCTTTGATAAAAATACTCTCATATGCCTAATGATTATCATTGGAATCTTTGGTGTCTATAAAAACATTGTTTTAGTTAATACGATCTCGTTAAATATTTGAAATTTTCAGAATTTTGAGACATTATCTTCTACTCAGATTATTTTAGGTAATCTTTTGTTTTTGAAAACGTTTTTCATATTATATTATTTCACAATGATTTAACTAACATAATGACTATTAAAATAACTTAAATACTATTTTTTTGTACTTCAGAGAACTGAAATAACTTGGTGGTATATATATATATATATATATATATATATATATATATATATATATATATATATATATATTATATATATATATATATATACCACAGAACGGTAAACATAAATTTAGCGTATTATATAGTTCATTATTAAATTACAAAATTGATAGTACTTAGTGATAGCACAGAAATATAATTAAAATGAAAATACATATTTTAACACTTGCTATTTATTTTTTATGATTTTTATTATAGGATATGTCAAAAGAAAAAAGAATTGTTCACTCAAGAAGAGCCTGTGCTCAAAAAGCAATTTCACTTTTATGGGCGGATAATTCTGAGGACGAAATAGAAAACCTTGATGAGGAAGATGTTACCCTGATTGAAAATGACAATGAAATGGGTATCGACGAAACAATAATAGAAGGTATATAAGCTAGCTACAAATTAAAATCAGCATTTATGGTGACCAAAGTTTTATTTTTATGTTTTTAGACATAGATGTTGATGAGGAATCTAAAGACTTATCTGATGAGTCAGGTACATTATTTCGATTTCCTAATATATTTCAATCGAATTCGTATATTTGTTTCTGTTGCCATTTCAGAACGTGATTCAGATGTGTTGCATTCAACGGCTTTAAATATAAAATGGCAAAAGAAAAAACGGAGATTGTTGGAATTCCCTACACCTACAAAACTAGAAGATTTCGGAAAAGTGAAAGTGGATATTGAACCTGCAACTGCCTACTCTTCATTTGAAATCACAACAAATTTTGAAGATCTTGTAACACTCATTATTGAACAAACTAAATTGTATGCTCAACAACAGGGAATTATATTCGATGTAACAAGTGAAGAGATAAAAGCATTTCTGGGTATATGCATAATTATGGGCTATAACAGATTACCAAATCTCCGTGACTATTGGTCAACTGACAGAGATCTCCATGTAGATGCAATTGCCGATGTGATGACAGTGAAAAGATTTGAATTTATCCTAAAGAATTTGCACTTTAGTGATAATGCTCTTCAGCCACATAAAGACAATCCGGAATACGACAGAGCGTACAAAGTACGTCCACTAATAAACCGTTTCAACAAAGCGTTTCAAGCTGCAATGGAAATGGAAAATGAAATGTCAATTGATGAACACATGATTAAGTTCACTGGGAAAAGTGCAATGAAACAGTACGTCAAAGGAAAACCCATACCCTGGGGATTCAAAATGTGGGTCCGAGCATCATCACACTCTGGATATGTTCATGAACTTGACATGTATCAAGACAAAGTTTATAATGAAGGTCGCCAATTTGGTCTAGGTGGAAGTGTGGTAATGCATTTGGCAAAGAGTCTTCACAACACAAACTGTATCCTGGCAATGGATAATTTCTTCTCCTCGGTAGAGCTGTTTTTCTATTTACGTGAAAACGGTGTTCAATCTATTGGTACTATCAGAACATCACGAAAACACTTGCCAGATGATGTACGTGCTAACAAGCGTATGAAAGAGGGTGATATTTACTCTTACGTTAGCACTAATGGCAGTATCTCATCAATAAAGTGGATGGACAAACGTCCTGTCACTATTCTATCCAATTATGAGACTCCTTTTGAAACCACGACCGTTATGAGAAGACGAAGAGGTACGGCTGTTAAAATGCCTAAAACTGTTCCAAAAATGGTTTCGACGTATAATTCAATTATGGGAGGTGTGGACATTGCAGATCAACGAAAAGAGGCATATGGAATCGACCGAAGGTAAGCAAAAATTTACAGCCTCTGTGCACATTATAACTCTACATACATTGTTTGTTTTGATTTTTTTACTTAAAGGTCAAAAGTGAAGTTCTACTTACGCATTTTCTTTGACCTACTGGATATTCGTGTGTGTAATTCCTATGTCATTTTCAAGAAACTAAATGAGGGCAACCTAATGAAGGCTCTTGACTTTCGCAGATCTGTGGCGCTATCTCTCACTGGTCATTACAGTAGTCGTCAGAGAGCGACATCCGCCAATCCTCCTTCAAAGAAAATTCGACCGAGTAATGCTGCTTGTCCTACACCACAACATTTACCAGTATTCACAGAAGACAGAAAGCGATGCACATACTGCAGCACCCGAAGACTATGATTGCCGCAGCAACATTAAATGCAGTTCATGTGATGTTCACCTCTGTCTGAATGCTCAACGTCAGTGTTATTCACTTTATCATATAATTGACTGATTGGATATTTTGCATATTATCGCTTAGTGGTGTATTTATGTACCACCCCAGGTAGTGTCTAAAAAATAAAGAATAAATTATTTTTTGAAAATAATACTCACTAATGGACTAAAATCTGTCGATTGATTAATATTTCAAGCGATAAAAATGCCGGCAACGCTTATGAGCGTCAAAGGGTTAATAGTGTTATAATTGTATTAATACGCATTTGTATTATGCATACATACTTTCACTGAATACCCATATAGCCTCCTAAGACTAGTGAAAAGAAGAGTCGGAAGTCACTTTCATTGGAAAAAAGTTAAAAATGATTCACTTACTTGACCAAGGCATTTCGAACGCTGAGATAAGCCGTAGGCTAGGTCTAGCTCGGCAAACAATAAGTACAGTTACTAACTTTAGTGGAAAGATTTTGAAAGAAATTGAAAGTACTACTCCAGTTAACACTAAACTAATAAGAAAACAGGGACAATGTTATTGCTGAAATGGAAAAAGTGTTAGTGCTATGGATCGAAAATCAAACGAGTCATAACGTGCCATTAAGCCAAAGCCTAATTCAATCCAAGGCCCTAACTTGGAGACGAAGCGGACGAAGCTAAAGATTATGAGTTTGAAGCAAGCAGAGGCTGGTTTATGCGGTTTAAAGAAAGAAGCCAGCTACATAATATTAAAGTGCAAGGTGAGGCGGCTAGTTCTGATTAAAAAAAATTACAAAAAAATTAACTGAAGGCCTTCTGGAAAGGATTCAATATAACGAATATTCGTGATTCGTAAATGAGGTTAAATCATCAACACTCAAAGGATTTTGGAAAAGATTGATTCCAACCCTTATGGATGACTTTGAAGGTTTTGCAGTTGATACGCCTAATGTAACAACAGAAATGGTAGATATGGCAAGATAGTTAGAATTTGAAGTTGCTCTGAAGATGTTACTTAATTACTGGCATCTCATGATGAACCTTTAGCAGATAAAGATTTACTTTTACTCGATGGGCAACGTAAGTTATTTCTAGAGGCTAAATCTGCTGTTGATGACGATGATGACAACGAAATAAAAGAAATATCTACAGAAGATTTAGAGCATTATGTAGGCCAACTGCATACAGTTGTGAAATGATTTGAATCAATTAACAATAACTTTGAGAGAAGTTCGAAAGTTGGCAAAAGATAGCTGAACGACATCACATGCTACACTGAAATTCTTCGAGAGAGAAAGAGATGCTCAATGAAGCAAACCTCATTGACATCTTATTTTAAGCCAGTGCCGCAAATGCTCGCACCTTCAAATCCTATCATTCACTATTGTGCACAAAATAAATGATAGTGTAAAAATGTTTAAGGTGTTTAAATATTGTAGGTAGTAAAAAAGCAAGTGACTCGCATTGCGGCGGTGGTCTGGAATCATAACAGCCGTATTACCGAAGTAAAACTTTATGACAATAATTTGATGCAATTTAAACAAATATAGTATGTAATGATCGGATAATAGCATGACATGAAGAATTTTGGGCGAAAATCACCATTTATTGAATAAAACAGTGATAGATTATAATTTTAAAATACATAAACAAATAAACTTTTTGGCATATTACTCATAAATCCTTTTAGTGAATAATAAACAAACAAGAAAAATGGATTGTTTATTGTAAATTGAACTCATCTGAAGTAGATTTATTTGAATGTTAATCGACGGTAATTTATACAAATGGTATTGGAAAATATTGGTTGTAAAATAAATATATAAATTTAGTAATTAAAGCAATTTTTTCATCTTAATTTATCTGTTAATTATTTGTCCTATATTTTTATTAAAAAAATTATATTCAATAATTTTACATTGTATTTGTAATTTATTGTTATAGTATATTTTTATTGGCTATTAGGATTTACAATGTGTTGTTATTTTGATCGCCGCGTGTTACATGCGGAGAAAAAAACTTTAAAAAAATTATATAGCGATAATTTACAATAGTAAATTATCGCTATAGAAAAATTGACATAAGAAAAAAATCGATGCAAAAAATAAATTAGAAAAGATTTTTTGAGAAATAATAATCTTAGAAATAAAAAGGACAAAAATCTGTGAAAACTAAAGAAATTGAATTTAAGAATCGTCAACTGTATCCGGACAAATTAAATCAAAAGATCCTAGAGTCTTAGAATTCGAATTTAAGGATATCTAAACATATTGATATAAACCAAATCGAGAGATCTTAGAACTGCAGAAATCGAATAAAATCAAAAAATCTGAAGAAAGAAAATTAGCGAAGGCAAAGAGACAATCCCTTTTATGAGCTGAGAAATAAGGTCATTTATTTTTTTATTTTGAATAAAAGTTGTAATTTTGTTTTATTGTTATTGTTGTTTATTCAACTATCTCAATTTTTCGCGAATTACATACACGCACCCCGATTGTCCCATCACACCTTTTAATCAGTGACTCTATCGGGCTCTTCAAAGCTCCTCTCACACACTATCGCGCATTACATAAATACCTAAATATATACCATCGAACACGACAACAGTATTTATTAAAATGTTTGACTATGAATCAGTAAATATATCGATGTTTTTTTATATATTTACTGATTCATAGTCAAGTTATTCAATAAATACAATGTCAATGGAAAAGAAATCAGTGGTGAAATTTGAAAAAGTTCTTATAATTCAATAATTTTAGTCAAAATTGAATTTTAGCATATAAAACCTTATCTATTCTCCTTCATTTAACCTTGGTTACACCCTGGAATATTCATCTTAATATTAAATTATCGATTTCATTTCTAACAACATTTTTATTGGAAGAAAATGAAACATAAATAGTTGGTTTGTATTTTTTTTATATTTTGTTTTATTATTCAATAATAAATAATAGCTTAATGAGTTCAATAAAAGGTTTCATGAAAACGCGATTTCTTTTTTAAAAAAGTAATTTCAAAACTTATAAGAAAGTCGTTAACGTGAAAACATTGTAATAAAATTGAAAGTTTTCATTAGCTTGCTTATCTGCTTACATCAATTGAATAAAAACCTCTTGTCCATTGGGAACGAAAATGAAATCAGATATAATAAAGTCCGAATAAGAAAATGTATAATAAAAAATTTCTCATAGTCCATTTGGGGGAGAGTCTATATTTATGTAAAACATTGACCATCTCATATTATATGAGTTGTGGGGTATTTTGTATTTCAATATAGAAAAAGAGATATAATTAATTATGCGCTTGAATTCAGAGTTTTCTTTTTCGTATAAATTTTGAATTTTATTTATTTTGTAGGAATAATTAATAAAGTTTCAAGTTAGGTAGATTTAATTTGAAAATGAATTTTTAATTGAAATAAAATTACATTAAAATTATTTTGAAATATAAAAAATTAATTTTATTACATAGCATTAGTGATTGTGTTTTCCCGAACTTTTTAAATTCTCGCGATTCGGGAATTCCCGAATCTGTAATTAATTTATTTCTCGAGATTAAAGATTTTATTCTCGGCTATTCTCGAGAATCTCGAATTTTAAAGAAAATTGTCTAGTCAAAAAAATACATACGTGTTATTAAGAAAAAAAATTAAATTAGCCAGAATAAAACGTGAAAAATGAAAACAAAAAAACTATATTGATTGTATTACAGGTATCTTTTAATGCCAATTTTTATTAAAATAACTTTTCAACATACACAAACAATCTACTGATTTATCAGATAAACGAATCCTACCTTTGAACATAAAATTTCCAGAAATTGGAAGTTTCTCTCGTTTTGAGTTGATGACGGCCTTATTCAAAATAGTGTATATTTTAGGATTTCTAAATTTGTAGTAATTTTACCTGATGCTTCATAAATATTTAGCTCTTTTGATAATGAACGGAAATCACCCTCAATAGTCGAATTGATTCCTCCATTTGCTGAGCTTAACTTAATTCATTCTCAGAATCCGGACTATCAATCTCATTAACACCCGGAGAGCTAGTCCAGATAGTAATATTCAAATTGCTATTATTATGTAATTTATTCATTATACTTTTCCCCAGATTTGATATATCATATTTTGAAGTACATTTGAAAACCTTTTCTTCAACTCTTTTTAAGGTTTGTTGATCTTGAATGAATTTTAATAAAGAGATAAATGAAGCATTACTTCGTTTTCTATCTGGTTCATTAAATTATTTAATAAATTATTGCTAATATCTGTAGCATATGATAGCATTCGATTATTGAATAGAATTTAGAATTTGTTTTAATTTATTGTAATTTTATTAATTATATTCTATTTTTCTAAATTATGGAATTTTTTTTATTGAAGGAAATGTTATATTCCTCCTTAGAATAATGATTTTATAAATTTGCTGAAAAACTATGTTTTCTTTGAAAAGGATTTATATAATAAATTTCTAAAAGAGATCAATAAATTCTTAAGTATAACCACAATTTTTAGGTGTGAGTGGTGTTCTTCGAACTTGAAAAACTCGCGGAACCTTAGGGACACAGTTTGATGACTACTGAACTATACTAATGAACTCATGAATAAAGATGAAGTATACTCTCTCCAATGTATATAACATCATAATTATTAACTGCAATAGTATTATAATTATTTTTTATTTCATTTATTTTATTATAGAAATGTTATTATAGTAACTCATATATTTTGTCAGCTTTAATCATTTTCAACCCAGAATAAACTTTGTACCAAAAAACTACAAAAATTTCACTGTCGCACTAAAACTTGTAAATGAGATCAACGAATAACTTTTGTTTTTGTGAGCATGCTTAAAAGTGAAGATTACCTTATGAGTCGTTTTTTAAAAGCTTTGCAACTCATGACTGATTAAAAAACCTAAAAATATTCGAAAAAATACAATTTTTACTTCGCTAATGTTTGTATGTTTTTATGTGCCACGCAAAATTTGTGAGGCAAAATTCACCTGCTTTCTGTGATCGGATTGGGCTGAAATTTGGCAAGTAGATTCGTTGTCGAGAACACTACATGCTATCAAAATTTCAGTGTGGGTCAATTTAAAAAAAAATGTTGATATGTCAAATCTAGTGTTATTTCCTTATTTCAATATATTTGCTTATCTATTCATTAACTACGGATTAAAGAGATAAGTAATTATATCTATAATATGTTATATAAGTTTGAACCTTATGTCCATACAGGTACTTAAAGTGCAAAATAGTAAGAACAATTTCCTTATGGAAATTTCGAGTTGACATTTTCCAATATACTATATGAAATATAATATAAATTAAGAGAGTTAAATATAGAGTTTCAAAAACCATGTTTTCTATGGTTGATTTTTTTCGATTTAAATTATAATAAATTTAAAGTACAATCCTACCTTAACTATTTAAAATTAAAACAAATAAACAGATGTCTTTCTAAAAATTGAATTTAGTTTTTAAATAATTATTTTATTATTATTGAATATATTTTCTGTAATAGAAACCCATAAAAATTCTGTTATAAATAATTTGATAGTGAAATCTTTCAATAAAAATTATGAAATAGAGTAAGTGACAACCCAATTACATCATACATTATCTAATAAACTTTATTAACACTTGATTTATGTATTTATCTGATTTATGTTTTTATCTGATTCTTTCACTTGGAGTAACGGATTTAATTTTAAGAGTGAAATAATTATCATTAAATAAAGTATTTTTAAGAGACTGACATTGAAACAAAACTTACGCTGACTCACATAAAATTTATTAATTAATTTATTAAATAATTTTAATGAAATTTCATGTTTTAATTAAATTTTGATAATTAGTGACCTAAAATGTCTCAAAATAGTAATTTTGTTCACAATTTAATTAATACTTGCGATTTATTTTCTCGATAATAAAAATTTTAAAATTAAATATTTTACTTTCAACAATGTCTTTAAAATAACGATATTATAATTCAAACAAGAAATTAAAAATTGTGGTAAAAAAAGGTTAATTTTGTCAGGGCCGTGCCTCACCAGTGTTCATTTCATTCGAAACACGCAGGCGGCCTAATTAAAATGGGCAACAACATCATATTCCTTTTTTGGGCCAATTTAACCTAATAAAAAAAACAAACTTCATTATTTAATGTTTTTATTGTGTTTTGCACATTATATATATATACCTATAATAATAAACATAAACGATTAAAGAAAGAGAGCGAGTGGAGAGACTTCCCGTCATCTCTGTATTCGAGGTCGAGAACATTATAGACCGAAGCCATTGACCAATATTAGTGAGCACAATAAGGGCTAGTAAGAGTAAAATAGATATGTTTGATTTAAAATTTTATTAAAAAATTTCGATAATTATTGGGAACGTATAATTTGTTAAATTAATGAAAATTAATGTCCGAATTAAGAAAATAATATCCGAAAATTAATGTGAAGAATGCAGTGAATACTTGTGTTTTAAATGTTCTTAAATAATTTTTTGTATATTGTATGTATGGATTATTGTTGTTAAATTAAATAATTAATAAATTACTAGATTAAATTTCAATATTTTAAAATCTAAAAAAATAATATATTATTTGAATTATAATTTTATTAATTATAAGAATGAAATGTTTTTATTAAAAAATTGATATAATTAATAATTAATACAATTAATAAATGTGTTCAAAAATCCTTAATTTCTATAGTTATTATATCCTACCTGATGATGACAGGAAAACTGTCGAAATATATCGTGAAACGAATGTTTGAGTGGCGTTTTCTTATAATTAAAGATTAATTTCGTTGATATAACAGAAATAAAGATGTTTAATGACAAATAACGTTTGTAGTGTATTCTACATTTTAACTATGATACTTAATATTTACCTTTTTATATAAGACATTTACTTTTTATTTCATTTTTTTGCATTAATTAAATGATTAATTAAAGGTTTTGGTCGATTTCTGATCTTCAAATAATATTTTGACATTTTATTAAATTGTCTAAAAATTTCTTTTTTCAGAAGGATGCTTATCGAGTTAAACATTTATTGAGCAGTATTTGAATGTGCAATAAAAAACAGGAAAAAGTTGATCTTCTTGTTACAGTATCATGTCACGCTCTATAAGCACCATTTCGGCACTTTAAGAGTAAGTTGATTATCGTGAAATGTTTGAGTACTATGTAACAAATCGAAATCATACAAAAAACTACAATTTTTAAACATGAAAATAATAATAATAATAATTTTCGATATTTTATAATTAATTACTTCAAACAAAACTGATTGACTGATTCTAGATGATTTAAACAAGCAAAAATAAGATTTTGTGATAAATTTTAAAAGAAAAAAATTTTATTTTTGTTGATAATTTATATAAAAATAAAAACTGTTTTATTAATATTTTTTATTTTATTTATTTTTAAAAAAAAACAAAATAAAAAAAATTAATTATTTGTTTTAATTGAAAGTTATTTTTAATTCCAGTAATTTGATTAAAAATAAATGAACAAAACAAAAAACTTACGTTGGCTATTGCAACGTCTGATAATTTTATCCAAAAAAGTATTTTGAGGAGCAACTAGGCCTCTTCTGTTTCCATACATTGACAGAGCTGACATGGAATTAGAAAAAAAAAGAAAAGAGGAATTAAATCACACTAAAATGTTTCGTAGTCGGATATGGAGATATAAATCGGCTGGTTTAGATAGTCGAGACGCATGATTTTCAGAAAATCTTTTATTAAATGCAGTTAATAATATCTTTATTTTATTTTTTTTGTACAAAAAAAAATAGTGTTGGTATTAACTTTTTCCAAATTCTACAGAATGGATGTGTCACACAACCAATCAACAATTGGCATCAATTGAAAGGTTTGCACATGCCGACACATCAATTCTCATTGGTTATCACAGCTCTATGATTTGTGGAATATTATTTTTCTTGTTGTAGAGTTTCGTGTTTTAATGATATACATGAATACAATGTGTCCTGAGAAGCAAGGGATAAACAACATGCCTGGTAAAATAAATATTGGTGTACAAGCATTAGAATTTTTTTTAAAAAGAATTGCAAGCATGCTTCAGTTTACTTCTTCGATTTTGTAACCTTGGCAATGTTTCGAAATCCTGTGTTGGACAGTTTTGTTTTATTGTGTTAAACGTTAAACATGAAAATTAATTAATTTGATTAAATAAATAATTAAGTCAATAACATTTTCCTAGAGAACGTTTACCAAAGATAAAATTTCGTTATTTATTGTTTTAAAATGTCTTGTGGGATTGTATCACCACTTTTCATGTGTAACTCGTACGGATCGCATACAGTTGAGAGTCTATTATTTTTCGTAAAATCTCTGGACGGTAAAGTTTCTATGTTATCTCTACAATTCATAATGTACAAGCAATTCCTCAAATTTTGTTATAAAAATGATAAGTCATCGATATTTTTGATATGACCACTTTGACGTAATGTAGAACAACGACCATGAGCCATACCAACAGTATGACGCATCATTTTGAAGTCTGACTTACCATATATAAAAACAATGACTCGTGACGAGTCATTGCTTCAAGGATGAGTAATCTCTTCTACCATAACCCATCCCCATCATCAGTATTGCAATTCCATATCATCAAAATCCATTAACAAAAAACTTATCTACAAATTCCTAAATGGTTGGCGTTAGTACATTTAGAATCACTTAAAATTAAAAAGTTTATTTTATCACAATTCCGATAATTAAAACAAAATGAGATTTGATCTTAATCTTTAATTAAATTTGGAATTAATTACCGATTTAAATTAATTTCTTAATAAAATCCAATATAACTCCCTTCAAAAAAGATTGGGTGCTGGCTCTATTATTGCTAGCAGTCGATCAATAGAGACAATTTTTTTTGTTGTTTATTGAGATCTTGAATGTTTTATAGTCTCATAATCTCTCAATTGCGTTAAACTTTGTATGGGAGATCTAGTTCTTTGGTAATCGGTTTTTGTACCCAGACCCTGCTGTATGTTACAAGATATTTCTGCATGACATGGTTTTGTAATGACTCTTTCGTCTTTTCTTTTGGTATATAATTGTAGATCACTTGAGTATCTTATTCTTAAGTATCTCTGATGTTGTGATCAATTTATCGCCAGATACTCTAAGTTTAGTACCAAACACGAGTTTAGCTGTTGATGGTGAATTAACTGAGGTGAAGATCATGAGCCCATGTCTTGTTTGCATCTTCCATGTGAGCCTTGAGCGAGTTCTTGAAACTTTTGTGTCATTTTATTTACTGTGACCAAAGATCGCATCAGAATAATTTTGAATCGTCCGGTTTTAAGAATTTCTCCGAGCGGGGTCTTGGTATGAAGGCTTATCTCTGATTGGATCAGATCGCATTCTTGGCCAAACGTAACTTGATGATTATTGTCTTATCATGTCCTTCTAACCAAGATGTGATTTTGTTCGATGTTGTTCATTTTTGTTAGGTTGAGTATCACTTTCTTCCGGTATATTAGTCTGTCAGTCATTTTTTCCAGCATCCATTTTTTCTTCAGACTGAAGAACTAATGTATTTTGAATATTTTCTAGAACATTCTTAGAAATAGATCCCTCGACAGAACTAAAGATATAGTCCCATTACCGTATTTAAAAAAATATCCTGGAATGCTTCTAAAAGAATTCAATCTCCTAAGTAACGATCGTTTAAGAGACTTTGAAGAGAGACAGGGTTTTTTTCGACTGAAGCATTTCTGACACCATTGTTAGAAAATTTAAAGTTCTCATAATTTAAAAAGTTTGTTTTATCACAATTTCGATTATTCAAACAAAATGAGATTTGTTTTTAATCTTTAATTAAATTTGTAATTGATTAAAGAAATAAATTAATTTCGTAATTAAATGCACCAATTGGAAATCATCTTGTTTTGAGGTTGAGGCTAATTAAATATTTCAATTTTTATAAAGGGGCCGTCCATAAAGTACGTCACGCTCCAGGGGGTGTAAGAAAATATGACGGTTTGTGACAGGGGTAGGAGGTGGTTCAGGCCGTGTGTGACGTCACACTTTTTTTTAAATTTTTTTTTTAGTAAAATTTATTACCTTAAAAAATAATTTTCAAAAATTTTGTGAAAAATTTGAATTAGTTTAATGTCAAAATAGCATGAAATGCGTATCTAATGAATGTGTTCACGATTCTTCTCGCTAAGAGCGCAAGTATGCTGTTGCGAAGACCTGTTTTATGTATAGCTTTACTTTCGTCATCCCGGAAGTATTATTATTTCTATACTGTCCGCTGCATAATGATGTCACTGAGCGAAAAATTCTGAATTATATTTTTATATATAATAGATCACACGTCACTATCCGGAGGGATTAAGGATAGTATCCTAAGATTATTTTGGGCCGGTCGAATTTTTATGAATAAATAAAAAAACAATTTCATGACTAATTACACGTTTAAGTCTTCCAGGCGGTTAGTAAAATTTATGAAATATTATAACACAAAAATAATAGTTTTGTTTTGTTAGGTCTGCATTTATTTTAATTTTTAATTTTAATTTAAATTATTTAAAACGAGGGTTAAAATTTAACAAATATCTTTTTAGAATATTTTTAAGGGTTAATATAAATTTTAAAAATTTTTTCTTCAAAAGTGTGACGTACTTTAGGGGAGGGGGTCCAAGATTGGTGACAGTTTGAGACGTGAGGTTGGGGATTCAAAATGGTCAAAAATAGCGTTATGTACTTAATGGACGGCCCCAAAAGTCGCAATTAATTAACAAGAATTTAAACAATTCTAATAGTAAGGCTTCCAATTCATAATCAAGGACGTAAAAAAATGTAATCATAAAGAAAAGGTATTTAGGGAAAATTATACGACATGCTTATGTTAGGGTTTGGTCAACAGGTATTGTCATAAAACAATAGAAATAAGAAGAAAATAATAAATAAACAAAAACAGTACATTTATAATTACTAAAAATAGTACATGGTCAATATAAGGAAATTTTAAAGCCTAAAAATAGTAATTTTTAAGTACGAAGTATTGGTAAAAATATATTCACAGTAACTATTTATCAAAAAATAGTAAATTATTATATACGAAATATAAGTTAATAGAATATTTAATTAATACAAATACGAGGTCAAATAGTCAATTGTGGTAACAAAATAATAGAGAATTATATTTACACAACCTTTGTGACTAAAGAATTCTGAACTAGTTAAAATTTCAAGACAACGATTGAGTTAGCATACTGCGAGCTATACAAATTCGGACAGCGCGAGATCAGTGGAACACCGCAACGATATTCGCTATTTAAAAAGGATTGTGCCATTGAGATTTTGAGAAAAGCGTTATCAGCATTGGGATATTAGCAATTTGATTTAGAAATTTTGAAGTCGATTTGAAATATTTGTCAGATTAAATTTACAGGTATTAGCTCCTTAAAAAGTTAATTTACCTTGTTGCCAGTGATTACTTGAATTTCACAGAACCGAAAGCGGTTATCAATTGAATTGATTAAATTGCTTGTAACAGTTGTTTGGAAGACGTAGTAAGTGCAAAATCTTGAGACAACAGTTTTTTAGGGGAATTAATTTGTTAGATTTTTTTTGTGTTTGCAAATTGCAGAAGGAAGAAAATTAGGAAGCATTGTTATATAAAACTATACGACTCATTAAATAAATAGCAAAATTAATTATGAATGAAGCCTAAGGGTGTCCAATAAAAATCTTTGGATCTACTGACCCGGGGTACCAAATCTCTATTATCCAGGTATATTACATTTATTTTATTAGAATAAGTAAAGAAAATGTATTGTTGTCAACAACCATACTATCTAAAAAAATTCATTTTTATAGAATTTAAAACAAATTTTAAATAAAAACGAATTTAAGTAAATTAAAATCTCTAGAATTCATAAATAATTAAAAACAACCAGTAAAAAATCGTTGTTATGCTGTTATTTTTCTAAAAAAGAACAAAGAAATTTTTAAGGCGTGGCATCATAAAATCAATAGTCAAATTTTACTCTAAAGAATAATTTCAAAAAATTTTCATTGTAAAATTTTGGTGGATATTTAAAAACAAAAGTGAATCATAAGTTGATAATGTTTTTTTATGAAATTATTAAATGCTACTTTTAATGTTGGAGTTATCGATGTTACCAACTAAAAACTTTTTGAAGTGGTTTTGACGCCATCAAATTTTATCATGGCAGTCCCTAAATATGTTATATTAAATAACTCCATAACTTTATAATGCATTCAAGTATAGAATAACATATATACACCAATTTCAAATTCAATTCTCTATAAGCAGAAAAAAGTGTTGTGTTTGTGTGCAGGATTTAATGTTTCTATCACTTTTTATATTTCAATACACCTTCTTTACAGTTTCTTTTGCATTTGTACTTATTAATTAAGAATGGCCTTCTTTTATTTAATTGTCTGTTTCTATTGATTTTCTTCTATTCCCTTCTCATTTTTCCAGAAGAATATCCCATTCATTCATACTCATTTCCCCAATCATTTTACGCTTTTAATGATCATTTTTATTTTATAATTTAGGTATCCTCAACACTTTTATGTTTCTTGTTAAAACCTACAAATGAAATTAAGAAAATACAGCTTTAGACTGTGCCACGGTCGTCTACACTTAAAGTCGGTTCTCAGCTGTGCTATTTCCGATTGTTATACTATATATAATTTCAAAATTTAAAAACTTTTAAATATAATTCATGAATTTTAAAATATTTTTGAATGGATTAAAACAATTAAATTAATTTTTGCTAGTAAAAGATTTTTAATGGAATTACCATTTAAATATGTACGAATATATGTAAAAAATACAAAATTTGAAAAATTAAATATATTTCTCAAAAAAATTTTTTATTCTAAATTGGTGTGAAAATTAAAGATTTGCATGAATCAAAAAATATTCAACCCTCCGATACAAATACAAACAATTTACAAATCTATTTGTTACAAAAAATCAAAAATTTCAATCAAAAAAAATTTTTCAATTAATTTTCTGAATTTAAAAAAAGTAATTGAAAACATTTCATCATAAAATTTTAATTAAAATTAAATCGAATAAATCCCAGCAACAGCGCAATCACTATTTGCACTATCAATCAATTAGCAATTACCACTAACTGCTGATTGGCTTATTTATGCAGGAAAAATCAGTCTCTTTTCCCAGTTTATTAATTAAAATATATTATCTTTGGGTACTTCTTTTCTTAAATTATAACAGACAATATTTTTAACATCAATCTCAGTTTCTATTTCGATTAATTTGTAACAAAAAAATTTAATTTAAATATTAATTAACTAATTAAAATAATAAATTTCCAATACTTTCAAATTTCGTTTTTCATTCTATTTTACAGCTAGATTTTAACATGAAAATAATATTTAATACCGTCAGCCCCCGTGGAAGATTACGCGCGCAACTTATTTAAAAAAATGTTAAACTGAAAAAAATATATAACTCTAACATAATTTCAAATAGATCGCAAATTTGATGAAAAAAACGATGACACGTTAACAATAATAATTATTATACGATTTTATTCATTTATATAATTGTTGAGGATACCTAAAGGACAAATTATAAACAAATAAATAAAATTACCTGGGGGAAGATCGTCATGAGAAACGGTAGAATCTGTGAGAACTCAGAAAAGAAAGCTGAAGGAAAAAGAAATGAGAAATGAGGAAGATAAAGGAAACAAAATAAATCAAACATGAAAATAAAAACCAAGGTCAGTACTAATTAATTAGTACAAAAAGGAAAAGGAATTTCGAAATCGGGAAAACAGAAAAACAACAATATATTATTATCTCGACAGCTTGTCAGAGATAAGGGAAACAAAACAAAAAACCGGCCGGAGTCGCAAAAGGAAAAAATTATAAACATTGCGACAGTTATCAAAGATAACTCGGTCGCAGGGAAAACTGAAAAATCATGTTGGGAAAAATGGTGAAATTGGAGATAAAAAAAGTGCCACAAATTGACGAGGTATAAAAGGAGGTGGCACAGCAGAAGCAGGCAGAAGAAACTATAGAAAAATTATAAGAGAGAAACTATAAAGAGGACGAGTTATAAATTTAAGAAGACGCGGGAGAATTGTATTAGCGAACAGTTTGGATAAGCCATTGAGAGAACAATTTAGAAGAAATATTTGAATAAAATTGAAGCAGAGAAACAAAAAAAGAAAACAGAAATAAAGAGAATCAGCAAGAGTTTATTCAGTTGATAATAGAATAAAGTTAGGCGAGTAAAACCAAGTCAAAATCAGAGAACAACCAGTTAAATAACCAATTATTACACTCCTCAGTTGTGAGAGATTTGACAAATCAAAGTTATACGAGTGTGCTATTCCTCACCATAGTGTTGTAATAAGCACGGTATAATAGTTAGCTTGTTGAGTCAATTGTATCATTGTGAAAATATTTGTGATATTCAAAAAAGCTTCCATTGTTAATTATTCTAATTTTATCACCAACTCGATAACCCAACATAATATAAAATTATTTTTATTCCATACTGTATGCATAAAAATCTCTAAACTTCAATATAATAGACTTAATGCGCGGATTTAAAGTGTGATCACTTTAAGTAGGTGAAACGATCAAGTTCGATGTAATCATCGTTCAATCAAATTAATCTGAATATTGAGAATGATTGAAAAGGCGTGTAGTTCTATTTTGTTTAAGCTTACTTTATGTGATTTGAGATGGTGGTAAACAAATCATTTTTTATATTAAATAATAGTAAATTTGAAAAATTTTGAAATTAAATTAAATAAATTTCTAGAAACAAAATGAAAGACAAAAAATAACAAATATTATTATTATTTATTATTATTATCATCATCATTTATTTGTTATTGTAATTATTATTATTATTATTATTATTATTATTATTATTATTATTATTATTATTATTATTATTATTATTAATATTATTATTATTATTATTATTATTATTATTATTATTATTATTATTATTATTATTATTATTATTATTATTATTATTATTATTATTATTATTATTATTATTATCATTATTATCATAAATATTAAGTGAAGAATTAAATATATATTTCAATTACATAATTTCACCCACGTATTGATTTTCAGACTTGGGAATAATTCACGAATTTCATAAGATAACGTTTAAAAATGTAAAACATATTTTCCACCAATTAAAATTAAGCATTAAATTATTTCTGTAATATTCCCACATAAAATTTACACCCTAACTATTACTCTGAATAAATCAGAAATTTTATGAAATAAATATATTCCCCATTGATTATTGGATAATTATTTTGGGAAAAAAACAATTTTCAATTGAAATCTATAAAAACCAAAATTGATAAATCAAAATATATAAAATAATTAAAATCGAGCTTCGACTAGTGAAATTTTGGATAATAATAAATAATAAATATTTCACATGGGATTTAAACAAAAAAATATTTAAATTAATTGAAAATTTATTTTGAGCAAAACAGAAATTGTTTGACAACAAAATCAGATTAAAGTATTAAATTGACAAAATTGGCTAAATTAATTTGTTTGATGAAATAGAAGCTCATAATTTGATGAAGGACAAATGAAAGAAGTAGTTAAAGTATCAATCATCAACCTGAGTAAAATAAGGGTTATCCTCTAGTAGGAAAGTGTTTCTTATCTATATTTTATTTTTTATATTGTCGATAGAAGGATATCTCTTAAAAATTTAAGGGGTTTAGAGAAGCCCATGAAGTGGCTTTTTTTATTAATTAAAATCGAAAATAGTTATTTTGGTTAATTTATTTCAGATGAAATGGCACCCTTACATCTATCTAAATAGACTTAGGTGAAACTATTTAAATTTCGTTTTTTATTGTGTTTTTATTGTGTTACAGACAATATTTGTTGACAAAACATATTGTTTGTAATGAAATGAATAACATACAGATGACGTGTGCAAATAACTACAAACAAATAAATTTTGGTTTCGTAATTTTTTTAAATTTCACATGTTTATTATTTAACTATAAATGATGAAAAAAAAATTCATTCTGCATTCAATTAATTCGAACAATGAAATTAGATTTTAAAAGTAAATTATTTATATTTTTTTTGGTTTTTTAAACTTTTAAAAATTCTTTAAGGAAACAACTACGGAGCAGTCGAAGAAGTCCTTGTCACCGGACACAGAAAGTCTGACAAAACAGGAATGGTAAAACAAAAAGACTACGACTGGAAAGATTCCAATTTGGCTTTGTTTGGATCAGACACGGAAAAATCAGTAAAAAGTAACATTTTCAAAAAAATCTTCCTGAAACAACATTTTTTTAAAAAAATATTTAATTTAGGAACTTCCGCTGAAACCGAACCAGCGTGGAGAATCGCTAAGTCAACTACAGTTCCAAGTTTATTCATTTGGAGAATAGAAGTTCGTTTTTTTTACTTAATAGAAAATATGGCAACTTAATTTCATTTTTTAGAAATTCAAAGTCAATAGTTTACCAAAAGAGGAATTTGGAAAGTTTTATAATGGAGATTCTTATATTATTTTAAAAATAAATAAAGAGGAAGATAGTCCAGAGTTATTATACGATGTACATTTCTGGATTGGGAAACGTAGTTCTCAGGTAAGCTTTGTGATTTGAATCTTTAAAAAAATAAAATGAACTGAAACATAGGATGAATACGGAACCGCTGCTTATAAAACTGTTGAATTGGACACTTTGCTTGACGACAAAGCCATTCAACATAGAGAGGTGCAAGGAAACTGAAACTGATCTTTTCAAATCTTATTTCCCAGTTATGACGTAATTTTGCGATCAAATTAAAAAAAATGTTATCTTAAATTTATCTTCAGAATTATGAAAGGCGGCTGCGAAAGTGGTTTCCATCACGTTACACCAGACAAATATGAACCGCGACTTTTACATTTCCGATGTACCGATCAAAGACACGTTGAATTGGTTGAAGTTAAACTTTCAAAGCAAGCTTTGGATTCGGAAGATGTTTTGATTTTAGACAACGGCTTAGAAGTTTTCCAATGGAACGGGAAATTATCCAATAAAAATGAGAAATTTAAAGTAAATTGAGATTTTCAATTTAATTGGCTACAATCAATTTTAAGGCCGCACAATTTTTGCAACAGTTGAAATCTGAAAGAAGTGGTCGTGTTAAGACCGATGTTTTGGACGAAGAATTTACTCCTGCCAATGTAAATAAGCTTGTTTGGCTATGAATTTTATCTTTCCCCTAATTTAGCATAGAATATTTAAATTGTTGCCAGATGTCCCATTTACTAAGAAAACTCAAAACGATTTAAATATGACAAAAACGCTTTACCGGTAAGAAAATTGATTTAGTGATATGAATAAATAAGGTTTTAAGATTATCTGACGAGACTGGCAAAATGACCTTCTCCTGCATTTCTGAAGGCTCAGTTCCAAGATCTATGTTAAAGGATGACGTAATCATATTACATAACCTTCCATTCGATCATTGATATTTTAGGATGTCTACATGATTGACAATGGCAGACACTTGTTTGTGTATATTGGAGCACGAGCATCTCAAGACGAAAAGAAAAACGCGATGTCATATGCCCATGTAGAAATATAATATTAAATAACAATAATTAATCATTTACTTTTTAAGAACTACTTGAAGACGACTGAGCACCCACTTATTGGGATAACATGTCTCCAATCTGGACAATACAACAAGGAATATGACCTTCAATTAGAATAGAATGTTAAATGATAATTTGGAACAAAAATTTCAATTTATTACTTTCATTTAACTTTTTTAAATAAATTTTTTCTTTTATTTTGGGTAACTTCAGCTATGATATAAATTTTTTACAACTCTATTCGAGAAATTTTTATCAAATTTAATTAAAACATAACTGATATTTTCACATAAGAAGCATATTTCATTGACTCAAATAAAATGATCATTACAATAATAACTTGAAAAATAAGTTAAATATTATCATTTAACCAACAAGATAATTTTAAAAAATACTGGTGTCTTATTCAAACATTTTACAAGAGCCTAACAAGATAAAAAAACTACATACAAAAATACATCTTTACATGACAAATATAAGTAACATAATAAGAAATAAAAAATCAAAATTTTTAATTAAAATGCAAATCACAAAGAAGATCTTAAAATTTAATCCACCTATTAATTGAATATCACAAATATAAATTCTTCAAAATATAAATCATGAGCAAAAACAATAACTTCAATTGTCCAACGATTTACCGCCGTTAAGTTTCGGAATGAATATTAAAACACATTTTAAATATAATTAAAATTTGAAAAAATATGATTTCCATTTAAATAATGAGTAATACTTGAATTCAAAATTAAACTTATTATAAATTTATATTTTTTATTAGATAATAAATATAAAATCAAATCAAATTTTATCTTTCTATTATTTTTAAAGATTAAATTGCATTTTGAAAATAAATCAAATGGTAATTCATTTGAAATATTTATTTTAAAATAACCATTTCCTAAATATATATCAGTTTTATTTTTCATTAAAGGAAAATTGATTTTCATCATTTGTGGAAATTTATTCTCGAAATTTGACTTCTACATATCTAGAAACGTATAAAACTAATTCCAGTTGTTGGAAAATTTGAAAACCTATCTGAAAGAGAATTGGAAAATTGAATTTTATATAAAGTCTTAAAATTCGATGATATATGTTATTAAATTTGCATGAAAAATATTTAATCCTTGTGTGACATTAATTAGGTTTCAAATTAATTACAACTATTTAAATATTAGTTATCAACTAAAGTGTTTTTTAAATGAACTTTTAAGTAATTGAGTGAATTCACACAAAAAACTATGAAAAAAACGAATATTTTATTGAACAATATAAAATCATTAGAAATTTGACAATCAAGAAACCGTAGTATCTCTGACATTCTAATGACCAGACGCTGATAATTATTACAGTCACAATGATGACTTTTCAAATTTAAACTTATGAAATAATTTGTAAACGATAACTTTTAAATGGTACGAAGCATTTGGTTCAATCTCTGTTTATGGATTTGGTCCCGACATTTAAAGCATCCGGTTAGATAAAATTTTGAAAGAAATAATTCATAATATTAATATTTTATAAAATTAAGCTATTTTTTGACTTACAGTTATCTGATTAATTATCCGTTGAGACTTTGTTCTGCACAATTTTATTTTCTTGGTAACCATAACATTTAAATTTTCATAGTTTTAAACATCCATCAAAGATTTTACTTTTAAAGTCTTAATAAATTAATAGAACATGTTATTTTGACATTTTAGCTAGTTGCAGATGCATTGTCCGTAAACGCATTCTGAATCATTTATTCTGATCTTTGTCGAAAATATTGCTTTTTTGTTACCAGAGAAATCATGTCCATCATAGAGGCTATTCCATCAAAGATTAATTCAAAATATAAATCTCAATTAAAAACACATATTTGTGAGTAGAGAAGATCATTATTGAAATCAAAGAAAATTTATGTTTTTTCAAAAGTTATTCATTCGAAATGGAAAATCTTTTTCATTGCTATATCAGGCAAAAGGTTTTCATTTTTTTCAGTAAAATTTGGAATACAAAAAAAACACCATGATGAACAAGATACAATCACCCGTCCTATAAATGATTTTAAATTATTATATTTAAAAATATATTAAATTATTTATAATAAAAAATAAATGTATTGTTTGAATATACAAAGGAAAAGAAGAAAATTCAAATAACAATTAATGTCAGTCCGTAATTTTCAGTCAGAAGACTTTATTGTTAATGATAAAAAACCAATTTCTTCGAATAAGTACGATCTGAATCTTAAGTTTACGTTGCTGCTGTTTTAGAATATTTGTTTATTAAAGTTCTTGAATCAATTGATATAAGTTCATCATAGCTAAATACTTTAGTATCTCGATTATTCGATATTTTGAAATTTATATACAAATAATAAATCATAAATTGAAGACCGTCACACTATTTTTATTTTCCGACTCATCACTTCCATAATTAATAAACAATACATAAATTTGAGGAGATTCTTTTCGTCTAAAACATAAGCATGGAGAAATTTCACATCACCCCCTGAAACAATAACGGGAGCAATGATATCCCAAGTTCCTTTGATATTACCAATATATATGAACGCTGACCCATCCTAAAAAATATTTAAATTTCCGTGAGCATTTTTACATGTAAACTGATTTTCTAGATCATCAAATTGAATAAATAAATTAATAAGAGAGACTTACATTCTTACTCTAAAGCTTTTACCATTTAAATCTTTTTATGATACTTTGGCAAATTCATAAATTTTCATTTCAGGTAAATTGAAACTTACAGAATATTTATTAATTTTTTTATAATTTTTATGGTTAAAAAGAACACCATAAATTAAAATTTGAAGAAGTCTATCATAATTTAGATTAACCGAGTTATCTAAGTCACAGGAGAATCTTTTAAATGAACTTCTTTAGCAATATCTACTTAATTCTATGTCAAAATTAAACAATTGAAATTAAACAATCATTCCAAGACATTTACAACTAGCCATTAGTAGAGATTAAGTATTAAATGAACTATTTACTGTTTATTACTAAACAACTTCATAATTTGAGATTAAGATAGAACATGGAGGGACGTAAGATGGGGGATATAAGGGGCATTAGCCTCCCCAAATAAATTATAGATTATCAAATATTTTAACACTAGATTTACGGAACCCGTCAATTTGACGGATTCAATTTTTAAAATTAAATATACAAAAGAAATATTATTTTTTCCAATTTTTTTTATGTTGATTATTAATGACACAATGATACGCGAATATATCACTATCCTTTTCTTTGTCGCCATTTTCGCTTAGGGGAAATGTGTTGTATATTTCTATTTTTACGGACACCCGTCAAATTGTCTTCTAATGTCAGTAAATCTAGTGTTAATAAAACCTTTATTTTTGTTTTGTTATCAGAATTGTATGAGAAAAAAATAATTAAAAAAAATGGACGAAGAACTTCAAAATTTGAATAACCTAATTGATTTCTATCAAAACAATAATGATTGTAACAAAAAAACTCTTGAATATGAGTTTAAGCTGTGTTACAAAAAATTTGAAGAAATTAAAATCAAACCGACAACTGTTGTAGATACACTAGCAATATGTGATCCAATTTTTTATGAAAATATTTATATTCTTCTCACAATATTTGCTACTTTACCGGTATC
The DNA here is from genome assembly GCA_959609185.1 of Schmidtea polychroa. NCBI lineage: Eukaryota > Metazoa > Platyhelminthes > Tricladida > Dugesiidae > Schmidtea > Schmidtea polychroa. The sequence continues at coordinate 96,734 of CAUHTR010007693.1, forward strand.
AACTTGTACAGCAGAGCGTTGTTTTTCATCACTTATATACATGAAGTCATATTTAAGAAATAACATTTCTTCTAATTTTAAAACAAATATTTTCCTTGTCGATCATTGGTTAAAATTAATTTTATTCTATTTTCGATTTCAAAAATATTACTAGCAATGAAGTTGTAAATATTATTGTAAATATTATTGTCTACTTATTGTTTATATCAGAAAGATGTCTATCCTGGGAAATGTATAAAAAACGACAAATTCCAATTCTTATTTTTCATCGTCCAAATGATTAATTTTTGATTTACCGATAAATCTACGACTCTCCTCATCAATATTCAACATTGTAATTAAAATTTCACTCTGTGGATTTCTAGAACGGTATTAAAAGCACTAATTTATATGAATTTCTCAACCCCATTCCTAGGAGGCCGATCTCTGAAATTAAAGTCACTGTCATCTTTTTCAAAAATAACGTTGAAAACCATGATGAATGTTTTCGATATGCAAATGGAACTTAAGCTCTATTTTCAAAACATTCCACTTATAATTTTGGAATGACAATAATAAGTTGAATTTTTTTGATTGAAATTAATCATACAAATGATTACTGAAAAGTTATAATAAATAAAAATGAGCATTATTATTATTATTATTATTATTATTATTATTATTATTATTATTATTATTATTATTATTATTATTATTATTATTATTATTATTATTATTATTATTATTATTATTATTATTATTATTATTATTATTATTATTATTATTATTATTATTATTATTATTATTATTATTATTATTATTATTATTATTATTATTATTATTATTATTATTATTATTATTATTATTATTATTATTATTATTATTATTAAATTTTTCTTCACTAGTATTCAGTGTCGTGAATTTTCAATTATTTCATTGATATAAATTTTTTTAAAGTATCTCTTTTGATGATTGGAAGATCAAGTTCACTGAAGTGATCTTTATTTATAAAGATTTATAGATATGAAAAAAATAATTTTATTATACTAGAAAAGTATTCACAGGCGGCAGTTGAAATAATGTATCTTATTATGAAACGAGGATTTGTAGACATAGGTAGTTACTTATATTTTGTTTAATCATAATATTTGTTGTTACCCAAGAGCACTGGCCTCAAACCCATCGCTCCAATACCGTCTAGAAGTATTTCATGGATATTTTGAAACAGTCTATATTATTTTAATGGCATCAATTACATAATCTTAAGTTTGTTATCAATCAGTATAATAAATCGGAACTATAGAGTATGTTGAGTTTTTAATTAGATAAATATTAACGTTAGTGTTTCTGAACTCACATGTTCTGTAAAAACAATTACCTAAACAACACTCAACGTATATTTGTAATCAAATTAGTATAAACTACAATTTAAAAAATTCCGAATATCGCAATAAAATATTTATTCTGACTATTCAATATGATTTCGCTATAACCGCTTTAGTTCTGCACGTACTACAACAATAATCACCTCTTTTCTTTAATCCTTTGACTTAGCTTGATTCTTTTATTTCCCTTTTCGCTAGTTTTATCTTCTTTCTGTTTACTTAATTCGGGTTTCCCTTAATTAATTAATTTTGTACGTTTTCTTGTATTTCGACCCTTTCTGACCATATTCTGATAAATCCGTTCTCGTCATGATCTTTCCCGTGATCTCCTTGCAACTGACCCGTTTTTAAATTTTAATTCGATAATTTCTTGATTTGTTGATTTATAATTTTCCAATATTCTATTTTTATTGCATCATTGTAAATTTACCAACCCCAACAAGTGCATGTTGAACATTAATGGAAACTATACAATACTTATAAATACTAAGAGAAGCAAGAAAATGGCTGAATGTAAAGAAAGATTCTATTACTTGATTAAGCTAATTTAATGAAATAATATCACAAAAAACATGGACGCAACAAAAGTATTTTGTCCGGAGAGCGAAAAATGACTGATTTATTTTCATTTATTAATGCATTTAATTACACATTCCACAATTTCAATGAGGAAATAGTTGATAAATAGGGCGTTTGAAAAATCTAGATAAAATACCTAAATATTTATCTCAAAATATTGATAGCAATAAATAATTTAAAGACTTTTTTGCCAAAAATCTGTTTGTCGATTCTAGTTGGAAAAGCGTAATAAAAAATATATAACTGTTAATTAATTTAACAAATCACTTTAATTAATTAAGAATATCGGTTGGTTACATTAAAAACGTTTAATTTCAAGTGACAATGGACACGGGAAGGCTTAAGCCCTCGTTTGTATTGCCAAAGAAATTTTTTCTATTTGTTTTATTTGCTTTACACTAAGAACATTTACAAATCAAGTGATTCAGTAACATATGTGAAAAGTTTACAGTATTCCATTAACAGAGAAACTACCTGTTAATACTATTTGTATACCAATAAGCCGTTATTTAGAGACTACTGTATCAAATGAAAATTCGGTTTTTGAGCGCTTTTGGTTGAAGTTTTCGTTGGTCACAAGCAAAGCAGGATTTATCACACTTAAAATTTTATAATGCATGATTTCAGCAATACCTTAACGAACACCTTTTTCACATCTAAAAGGGTCATAAAATTACTCGTAATTTATATACGCAATGTATATCATTATTTTTAATAAAATAATAAAAAATTAGTAAAGTGCATATTACTGTCAAACAAATATTGCATTTTTTTGGAAATTGATTCATTTGTTAAGCATAATGATCAAAATGTATTAAATGAAAAATAAAAAATTGAATAAATTTTGTTGTGAAAAAATAATACCTTCCAAAACTTCTTTATAATCCTCCAATAGTTTTTAATGAAACTGAAAAAAAATATTGAAAACTATAAAATAACTAAAGATTAAATCTGATTGGTTACTTACTAAAATTTACTCATTTACTCGTATTATGATTGGATGATTTCGGGAATTTGAGAAAAAAGCGTTAATCAATTTAATTTATTATAAATTAAGAAGTGAATAAATTTTCGGAAAAAATCGCTAAATTCACTAAATTTATATGTCATTCAATTCTGATTTCAGCATTGACTCTATTTTACGGAACGATTCATACAAACAATCTAAATTTAAATGCCACCTAGAAACCTTTAAAGCCTCTGAAAAGCAAATGGCAATAAACAAAGTGATTTTGACATACAAATCCGGTATCATTAATAAATTCAATCAGTCTATCTTTTCAAATTTCAACTCAATTCTAATGTCCCACCAAACGAACTTGATCGGCTCACATATACACAAAAAACGAACTAAAGTCACAGATAATAAACTAGCCAAAACACGAATCCCATTAAAACAAGATAACGAACGCAGTTGCCGGGATCACTTGTTCGGAGTTGGAAATTGTTATTTACAACATCAAAAACATTTAAACAATTCACGCAATTTCACATACAACATGGGATACTTTCGAGATTTGTATTTCAATCGCCAGTCGGTGAAAATCCAAGTAAATTGGTTGATTGTTTTGAAGGTAAATTTGATTCCTCTTCATTTCTTTCCAGAGTCGAAGTTTGACTTCTCAGCACTTGCGTAAAGCGAAATTGATGTTTCTCTATGTCCGATATCCGAATTCGAGTATTCTCAAAGATTTTTTTCCCGATATTACTTTCGATAAAAATTCAACGGCTCAACTTGTGAAATGGTTCAGTAACTTTCGGTAAAAATTACTTTCATTGGAAATTGTTTTACCTTTATTCTTTTGCTTAGTGAATTTTTTTACATTCAATTAGAGAAATATATTCGAACGAATATTATTAATTTACGTTTTGCTGACGAAAATGATGTGAAAATCGATATGGAATGTGAAATTTACAAAACTCTCGTCAATCATTACGATCGTACAAATCAAATCCAAGTTATTATTATTATTATTATTATTATTATTATTATTATTATTATTATTATTATTATTATTATTATTATTATTATTATTATTATTATATACATTAATATTTTATACATCTTTTTATTTGACTATTATTTGGTGACATTTATTCATATAAAAAGAATATTTGTAAACTATATTTGTATTAATAATTATTCTAGATCCCGGCAAATTTTCTACAAGTTCTCAAAACGACCCTTTGGCATTTCTATCAAGCCATCATTACTGGTCGAGATAGGGATCATTCTTGGAAGAAACCAATTTATAAAATTATCGCCAGAATGGACATTGTTGTTCCAGAGTTTTTCAAGCACACCCAATGGTTGCTGGATTCAGATGAGTGAATTAACCTTTGCGCCAGTTGTGATGATACTTTATATGACATTTTTCGGATTGAACTTTCTGAAATTTGCTATAAATATACAAAATAATCAGAGCTATGTTGTTATTTTGCTAATGTAATAAAAATTAAACCATACCCTCTCAGTGTCGTCAGATGGTGTAGTATAAAACTCACATAAAAATTACATATGATAAACAAGTGAGGGTTTTAATTTAACAGTACAAGATTTATTGTTTTAGTAAACACTTTTCCTTAAATTGTTAGTCATTGTTACGCCATACGTCACGTATTTACTTTTTAAATATGAATGATTTACAGAAAATACTTCATTATTTCGGAGAATACAAATGTATTCCGTATTATAATTTTTGAATCAAAAACAATTTATTATAGTTTCAAATTTACATTATTAAAATAATAACGAATTTTGATATGCCTTACCGTAATTATTATGTAACTAGCTTTAACACTTCAAAAATGACAGAATCATGTTATCAATCCAAATAAATAATTCTCCATAGATTTGTATGTTCAAAAAATAATTAAAATAATTTTCCATATTTAATATAATACAACAGTTAAAAAAGAATTAATGGTCCAAATTGGACAAATTATGCATCATTCGATAGAGGGAAAGTTGATTTTCAGATAACGTTAAAATAAAAATGCCATGTTATCGATGAAAATTAAAAGTTATATAAAAATTTACAATTTGGAGATTTTAATTAAGCGTTGTTCCATAATCACTCATTCAGATACATAAATAGATAATTATGTATTTAGATTGTATTGGAATATTTGATTTCCATATGCTATGTAACCCAATATAATTAATGTATATAAATGTCTATATGTTTGATTGACTAATCTTGATTATCTGGGTCCTATGATTATATCCCTATTTATTATTTATTTCAATGATTCATAATGATACATGTGTTTTGATATATTTCTTTTCATTAATAGACTTTTTCACATACATATAATGAATAATATCCAGTAAAAACTAATTTTCAATGAATCTCAAATATTTTTTAAAAATGAATTTTAATAGTCTCCAAAGATGTCTTTATTTGCAAAACTTTTTAAAACAACCACAAATCCTTTAAATGTGAGGCGATTTAATTCAACTTTTGCTTTTATCATCAAAAAACAAAGATTTCATACATTTTTGTCTTAAAACCACAAATTAAGAAGATACAATTTCATTTTATTAATATTATTTGGAATTTAGACTTTAACAATTGCAGGGGTATGGCTATTCAAAGTAATGACAACATTTTCTAAAAGTTTATGTATAAACAGTTCTTAGACTCGTAGAGAAATGAGATTACTGTAATTTTGCGTAGATAACGCATAAGCATGTACTACGTATAACCAACACCCTCAGTAAAAAAGAATTGTTATAAGGTAATAGATATAAGCCCGCGCGTTATATGTGCGAAAATACTGTAATAAATACATGGAATTTTAAACACAAAACAATGAATACCTATAAGTAAATATTAGTGAATTTGTTTTAATTAGTGAATGTATATTGACATTGTTTATTGCGTGTTTTTAAAAATGTACCAACAAGTCGAATTTTGCATCATTATCCTTTTTTTGCTTTTGAGAAAGACAGTAAAAAGGGTATAATTTATCAGATGTACGAAGCATATGGAAATAAAGCTCCGTGCAAGACAACTATTTATGATTGAATTAGAGAGTTTTCTTTTTGCTTGAACGCTGTCTTTGTTGAAGAAAGAAGTGGACGATTCCAGGAATTTTGCAAGGAGAATTTTTAAAAATTGAACATTATTGTGAATGAAGAAAGAAGAAAGACGAATGACCCAACTAGACTTATTGCTTCCAATAAAACAGATTATATCAAATAATTATTTATTATTTATATATTTAAGAACTTAATTTTCTGAAACCTTATTATTCTTTAGCGGCATTTTCTTATCTTTGTCTTCATGAAGCTCTTTTATAAAACTTACCATATGCAACAAATAGAAATAGAAAAATGACAAGTATAAAATGAATATAGATGTGATGTCGAATTTTCAAATAAAAATTGAGCTAACATATTTTCCCGAATATAATCCATGGGTTATACCAAATTTTACATACCCCACAAGGGGGTGCGGGATATATGGGCGCGGGTTATATCAAACCATTTTTACACGTATTGGTTAATTTTTACACAAACTAAAAAACCCGTGGTGCGGGTTATCTCCATATGCGATCTATATGCTGGATAATACGGTATTTGTCTTTGTTTAAATGAAAACAGAGACAATAAATCCGAATCTGTAATAAACTCATTTCTATATTGTGTTGAATTTGTGTAACAGAATGCAGAAATAACATTAATTAATAAAAGTTTGAGTGTAAAATTAATTAAAATTCAAAATATACCAAAGAATAAAAATGAGTGACACAAATATGATAAGTAGGGCCAGGTGGCAAATTATAAGTTAAAGACGAATCCAATAATTTTAAATTGATGCCGCAATGCAAGGAGATGCGATTGTAAAAATACAAAATGATTATTTAATTAATTAAAAATTTGTTGACGACACCGACCATTTATTATGGAAAACAAAAAGACCGAGTTTGACAGACCTGTCAAGTTGCGATATATGATTCTTGATATAATGATATTACTGAAATAAAGACAATTTGTTGACAGCTCACAGAATTGAGATGATTGTTGTTTTGAAATAGTATAAATTGTCAGTTATGATCGAAAAAGAAGTGCATAATTGGTGCATAAATTTTGAATTTGAGATTTGTAAAGTATTTAAAGCATTATTTGTAAATAATGGAGAGTTTACACCTGATAGAACTATCCAAATGTACATTTGACTAAACTTTATATTGAAATCTGTTATCAAATTCCCCAGAATTGTTATATTTGTTCAAGATTAGAGTTCTAGTTGTAGTAAATCTTTTAGTAACCCAACAAATACAAACGATTTTTATGTGAAAGAGTTCAATTGGTCCATAAAGAAAAGTTAACATTTTAAATTTAACCTTTTCGTGCCGAAGACCGTATAATCCCGTAAAAGAAAATCGTAACAAATAGTCGAAGACCGTATTTATCCGATTTCATTATATTTAAGTGACGAATACCACACACGCTTCCGTTTTATGTGTTAGATATGTTTATTTGTGTTTATAGGCAAGTTTAAACTTGCATGTTATTTTATTTGTCATGTATGAATCTGGCAGTAATAGTTCTTATTTCATAGCGGGCACACCACCGTTTACATACTTGATAACTATCGAAGTTTATATAAAACTGTCAGTCTTATAGGCATATTTAATAGGAAAAATTGGACGTCGCGAAAAGGATAAACACAGAGTTCGCCCTACTGACTTATACCATAATTATTATAATAATCATTACATACTGTAATTAAAGTCAATTTGAACATTTGTTAAAGGTGAGGAATTTTTAGACAAGAAAACTGAAAGGATAGATTTAGTTAAAGTAGCGCAAGAAACAAACTTTTTGTATGGGGGTTTTCCAGAATTAATTAATACAACTTTTCAGCGATTTTCAAAGTATTAAGAGGTTCCTAATCATCTTAATAAAAATAAAATCAAAGCAAATTTATTTCAATTTCTCTCATAAAAAATCGAATAATTAAAAAATTTTATTGACAAAATCCATCTCTACCTTTCAAAATTTCCAACTCTAAATCTGGATCATCCAATTAATACTTTACCCAAAATGATCTCTGAGAATTTGGCATAATGTCTATTCTAGTTTCATTCAATCTCTGTAGTCAGATAATCTCTTTATTTTTTTAAAAAAATTCAATATTTACTGTCAGTTTTGAAATCCTCTTTCTCTTCGGTTCCCTAAATCGATGGAAATTCCCAGTCGGATAAAAATCCTCAACAGTCCAGAACCATTAATTTGCAGTAATTTCATTTAATTAACATTTAGATTAATTGTTGCAAAACTTAATGAAAGTTTTCCAATAGACATTTGACCAAGCATTAGACCAGTATTTATATTATCTTACATAAGTTTCAATGGTAATTTAATTAATTTAATAATAATAATAATAATAATAATAATAATAATAATAATAATAATATTATTATTATTATTATTATTATTATTATTATTATTATTATTATTATTATTATTATTATTATTATTATTATTATTATTATTATTATTATTATTATGTACATCGTACCATTCTAAAAAGGGTACAAAGTAATTTAAGAAAAAAACAATTTATTAGTAGAAAAATACATAAAAAATAATTTGTTTTAATTGTATCTGTATTGATTTTATTATTTTATTCTTATACATAATGATTTAATATTAATAGCAGAATTTAAACAAAATGATACAAGACTTATTTAAACAAAATAGGCGATTTCAAATAAAAATATAATTTTACTATATTAATTATATTAATTATATTAACTAATCATTGTGGCATGTCGAGTTAATATTTAATAAACATCAAAAAATGTTATTTTGTTTTACTATTCTAATATTATTATACTACGAAATAAAAAGTGAAAAATTGAGATATAATAACTTTTCCATTTCTATTAGGGAATTTAAATTTCGAATTATTTTTCTTAACTGTACGAATTATACATCAAGATATCATGTAACAATAGTCTACACATTAAATCTGTTGATGGAATGTTTATCTTCACAGTAAATCTCAATTAGCAACTTATTATTTGCATTAATAAAACCGGTCTCAAAAGGTTGGTACTGATAGAAATGAAAAACAACTTCTTGTAAGGCATCTTCAATAAACCGCATTAATCGTAATGCATCATTTAATACTAATCCTTGGCTAGATGCATTAGTTGCCTTAACCACAGGAGACTTACTCCTTTATGAGGAATTGGACCCACGTGTTCTCAGTAGTAAGGCCATCGATATTTGAGGATCAGCTCTTAATGACAGCAAACACACTCTAAAGTTATCAAAAAAGGATTAGAAAAACAAACTGATCGATATTTTCTATTTTTCTTCAGAATCTTTAAAAAAAAGTTAAATTTTGCTCGAAAATTTGGCTGTTGTCGCTGTAAGAAATTTACTATAAAATTTCATTTTAATTTATTAACTAAAAACAAAATGATAAACATTTAAAATATTTTGAAATAATTAATTATTTTTTGTTTAACAAATCAATTAAATATTTTTGTTTAAGTTCTTTTTTAAATTCGAAAAATTTACTTTTGTTTCAATTAATTTAAAATATATATATATATATATATATAATTATTTTTAATTTTGAAAGGAAGTAAATAAAATTTAATAAAATTACTAATTACTATTGAAATGACAATTAAATATAATTTATAATATTCGTAAATATTTTTATAATTATCTTGATGTAAACTTACAACATTGATGACGATCAAGCAAGTTGTCTTCTTAAAATATCAAATATTGCAATACCAACTTTATATAGCAACAATCCCTTTTTGAGAAAAACCTCCATTGTTTGTTTCACCATTCTTCTCCAACTCTTAAGAGGTCACACCATACACTAATACACAAGACAAGCATTTCGCCTAACAGACCCCTAAACTTTCATGCTCCTTTGACACTTATTTAACTCGTTGTCACTAATGAATAAGAAATACAATAAATATTTTATGGAAATATTTCACAATCCCATTTTATTAATAATATAATTAAAACAAATAAATGCAAAAATAACAGAAAATTATATTTCCTTCAAATATTAATATCTAGAAAAAAGAATATTAAAACAAACAAATTCGATTTGTTGTTGTATTTGATATCGTCCAACTTACCAACGAGATGGTTTTATTAAACCTGAAAATATTTAAATAATCATAATGAATTAAATATTTTTAATATAATTATATTACTGACAATTAAAAAGTAGTTATAACATTTCCCAAATATTTTAATTATGGCTAATTAATTGAAAATAAAATTAGAATTACGCAACATTATTAGATAATATATCAAATTAAAACAAATGTAAAGACAAATAAGAATTTGCTATTTGAAGCGTATTGTAAATACAATATATGAAGACGAGATCCGATCATTATATATAGGAAAAGCTTTTCCAGCAATAAGGAAATATGGAATTCGACTCTCGAGTTGAATATTAAATAATAATGTAATTATAATATAATATTTTAAATATAAACAAAGTAATTAAAATACATATATTATAATATTTTTTTGTTTATTATCGCCAGCTTTTACTACCCAAATTATTTTTATTGTTAAATGACGTGTCATAACCTTTTTTTTGCTTTTGTCTAGATTCTATACTTCCTGTCATTAGGGTAAAATAAAAATGGTAGGAAACAATATAACTAAATTAAATACAAAATATATAAGGTTAATATTAAATTACTAAATAATTTATTTTAAAATATATTAATTAGTAATGCAGAATTATCAAAATAAAATATTTTAAATATCATAAAATCATAAAATTCATAGAATTATTTATTCCCCCCCCCCAAAACTTTTTAATAGCCGAAAATTTAAATTTTTTAAAAATTATTTTCTCTAAATTTTATTCTAAAACTTTCCACTTCATAGTTTATTTGTTGTTCATGTACCTAATTCACAATATTGCACACATATTTTCAGTGGCGTGTTTACAGAAAATGAGGCCCTAAGCGCACATTTTTGGGGGGGGGCTTTTTAACATTTACACTTAGAGTATACTACTGGTGTGTAGCCGTAGCCAATGTGCAAAAAAAATTCACAGTTATTAATTTTAATTTAAAAAAATTAAATTTATTTCGTTTGATTGGGGCCCTCAAGATTTTTGGGCCCTAGACGCACTTGTCATTTTGTACGTTTCGATCACCTTATTGTTTTTTACATTTATATAACTTTTATAAGTTATTATTTTCCTATAATAATTTAGTGGAATAAATTAATTTAGCTTTTAGCATGAAAGTTAGTGAAGAGGAATGTAATTTAATTGGATGTAATTATTATTTTATCAGCGATTACTAAATTATTAATTATGAGAAATTATTCTAGAATTTTATTTTAATTCACACACATTAGAATATTTACTAATATTGTGAAAAATATTCTAATTTTAACATAAATTAAATAAGAAATTTTGTTTTAATTAATAACTAATTAAGAATTATTTTGTTATTTCCATATTTTTTAAAGGTTTTTAAACAATTTTAATACATAATTAAATTTATATTTATTTAATATAATTTTCATATTTGTTTAAACAATTTAAAAATTAATAAACGCAATTTTAAAGAATTATAAAATGCAATTAAAATAGAAAATAACTAAACAACATATCGGAATTAAATTTTCTCCCGATTTAGAGAAAAATATCTGACATTCGATATGACACGAAACGAAACATAAAAAACGGATCAGTTATTTAACGTAAACCTCCATAAAGAAATTATATCATCTGACATTCTTTTTGTTCTTTTTGTTTTCTTAGTAGATTTTATTTATAATGATTATGAAAGCAATAAGTGAACTGTCACGGTTAATGGTAAATTTTCACGCCTTTAAACAGTTTCCACATCTTAATTATAATATTTTAAAATTTTATTATGCTGATAAAACTTTCAATATTCAAACAAAACTCTAATTTTTTAAACATACCATTAAATTAAATTTACAAGAAAATAAAACATAATTTGTTAAAAATTTTAAAATGATTATTTTATGAGTAATAAATTATTTTCTGTTAAATAATAATATTTTTTTAAAATTATAATATTCTAAATTATTTCAAATAAAAAATATAATATTCATAATTATTAATTATTTAAATATTTAAACAATATAAAAAATGTGTATTTTAAATATTAGAAATACTTTTTTTTAAAATCTTTTAAAAATTATTAGCAAAATCTGATCACTTTAAATTAAATTGCAGTTAATCTCAAAATTATAATATGAGAGAGAAATCCGTTAACATATTTGATACCAGCCAATATAATTCTTATATAAAGTTCATTTAATAAAAAATTCAAAGTTGAAAAATTCAAGTCTGTAAAAATTTGTTTTTAATATATCATAATTGTAAATAATTTTAATTTTACTAAAGAAAATTATTTTTTACATTTTAACTCCGTATTTAATTTCAACTGATAGCCTGACATAAAAAATTATCGAAAAACAGTTAATGAAATAAAAGATTTATATATAAAAGATAAAAGATAATAAATTTGTACATAGTTTATATACTGATATTCTTTGAGATAATATGGAAGGTTTTTTTAGTGCCACAGAATATAGGGTAGGAACGTAAAAACCAAATGTTATTAAAATTACACAATTGTGCATAAAAAAAGTTTAATGGTAAAATTGCGCCTATAAGCATAACTTTAGAATAAATAAATAAATAATTAAAAATAGTTTTTAAATGATTTAAATGATACGAAATAAGTAAGTAAAAGTTATAAAGAAAATTTGATTTTTAATATTCAGTGATTTTTAAGAAAATGCTCAAAATAATTTATAAAAATGTAAGAATTTACATTCCAAAAATAACTTCGACCTTTTTCCTTTTACTTTAGTTTTTTTTAGCTTGATACAATTAAACAAAATTTTATAACGTGATTTTCATTTTAACTAAATTTCTTTACTCTAAATTTCAAACAAAATATTCAATTTATAATATCAAAAGTTGAATAAATATTAACGATAAACACGACTTACCAGCTTGTTTAGCAACTCTCAAGAAATCTGAATGTACGCATGTACAAGTGGGACATTTGCCACAGTAGTAAACAGCGAATCTTTTGTACAAATCTGCAATACTTCTTACTTTTTCTTTCTTCTTTAAATGATTGACACCGTCGAAACTTTCTTTTATATTATTATTATTATTATTATTATTATTATTATTATTATTATTATTATTATTATTATTATTATTATTATTATTATTATTATTATTATTATTATTATTATTATTATTATTATTATTATTATTTAAAACAATAAAATGATAATTTAAGCCTTTTGCTGCAAATAATGTATTTAATGAAAAACTTTTCGACTATAAAGGACTATCTTTATAAAATTTTTTCTTTAAATACATTATTTGCAGCAAAAGGCTTAACTTATCATTTTATTGTTTTAAATAATAAATGCTGCTACTAAGAAATCATTTTATATTATTATTATTATTATTATAATTATTATTATTATTATTATTATTATTATTATTATTATATTATTATTATTATTATTATTATTATTATTATTATTATTATTAATATTATTATTATTATTATTATTATTATTATTATTATTATTATTATTATTATTATTATTATTATTATTATTATTATTATTATTATTATTATTATTATTATTATTATTATTATTATTATTACTATATTTCATTATTATATGAAAAATTAATTTTCGCTAAAATTTTTGAAAAACACTTGATCATTAATTTTACTTTTTATTTCATTACACTATGTAAAGAAAAAATAATCTGCTAATTATTTCTCACTATTACTAACTTATGTAATATATAGTAATAATAAACTTTCTGTGAAAATTTTTAATTGAATAATTATAAATTATTATTTTCTTGGATAGAAAAATATTTATTACATTAATCGTAAGATATTCTCTGCAATTATTTTAAAAAAACTATTGTAAGAAAATGAAGAACGTTATTGCTTAAATTATTAAATAATAATAATAATAATAATAATAACAATAATAATAACAATAATAATAAAATAATAATAATAATAATAATAATAATAATAATAATAATAATAATAATAATAATAATAATAATAATAATAATAATAATAATAATGAAATATAATATGACTATTAACTTGTTTACAAAAACATATTATTCATTAATATATAAATATATACATTGTTAAAACCTACCATAATTGTCATATGAAACAATGGATTTAATAGCTGTAAATATTACAAAGAACATGGCTAACAATGTTATATTTTTGGACATTTTCACACTTGAAAAATAATATATAAAATGAACTTATAATTTTTCTGATATTTATACTATTTTCCTGGCACAGATATATCATTTTTGACAACTCATTGTTACATCACTCACAACCTTCAAATTGTGGTTAAAAATAATAAATTGAAATTCTATTAAAACAAATCTTTGAATTAAAATTGAAAATATTTTTATTTCGATTTGTATATAAAATGATTAAGGAACGGGTGAAATTTCCATGGCTATTGAAATGGTGAAAATTTTACTAAGTCAACATTTAATGTTTTATATTACAAATTAATTACAGCTGCACAGATACCGCTGACTTAGTGTGAACGAATCTCTTAAATTTTGAGGCTTATTCTGTGACAAAAAGAAAATATTTTCACTAGCCCTTAACATTTTCAAAATACTAATAACCAGGTGAAACTTATTTTATTTTCATAATATTACAAATTTTTTATTTTCTCTTTCATCCCTGACAAAAAACAGTTTCTTTCATTAAGTTCGTAAGAATGACCTCAATTGCTTCCATTACAAAGTATTAGGTATAAGTAGGAGTTTCACAATATTTGCAAGGTGAGATAATAAAACATACATTATACAACACATTAACAACCCACCTAAGTTGAATTATTTAAAAAAACAAGGAAAATGTAAATAATAGTTAAGAAGTCTTTAATAGCTAGTATATTATTCTTCGTAAAAAAACTAGGAATAAATACGCATAATGACCATTGGTGGAGTACAAATCACTTTACTGAGTATAAATAAAACTGGATATTTTAATGATAGTTTTATCATTCGGCATCTTTTAAGATGTTTATATATATAAATTTGATAATTCCCTATATTTCACTGAAAACCCCTTAAAATTTAATGTTTATATTAAAGAAAGCCTAAATATAGACAATTTATAGACACATTATTAATATCAACCACACTAGACCGTAATTTAGGCTTTCTGCACACTTTTTTTTAATATTCATCAATAATATATATAATATACTATTTCCAAATTCAATATGATATATGCAGAAAAATTTGCACGAGTTTGAAACAATTTACAAGTTTACAAGTTTGCAGATATTTTTTCTATGATTTAGCTAATTTGCAAGTGATGTGATTTCCAGTGTAGCAAGTAAAATATGCAATAGAGTTGAATCAGTAATATTTTATACTTACCTGGTTCGAAGAGAAATCTTCGCGTCTCCTGCATATTACTCATGAGAGCCAAAAACTCGAAACTAGTCTACTATTGTGATTTGCACTGGGTATCACAAAGCTTGTATGTTTATATTTTTTATTAATTTGATTATGATTTTTGTTTTAATTGAAATGTGCAAAATGGAAAAATTTTTAATTTCGATAAATAGAACTTGAAATAATGATTTATTAATAATCTATTATATTTTTAATATATTTGAAAATTATACTTTCCAAATTCATATATGAACACAAAAAAAGTGAAAAGTCTGAGACGTAAGTGTTAATTTACATTCGGATCAAATACGAATAAATCATAGGATTTTAGTTTGTTATACAAATGCATATTTTTTGTACATTAACACTCAGACTTTTACATATAATTATAAATTGCTTTAAAATCTTTTTAATGAATTATTTTTCTTATTTGAAATATAAGAAAGTTTTGTTTGATTTATTTAATATTTTATGTATAATTTAAACTTTGTTAAATTAAAAACTTTTATTAATTTTTAATTACTTTTCTAAAATCTATTCCAAGAATTCAATTCATGTATTCATTTAAGCACATTTAAGCACAAATATTCAATTATTTGAAAAACAGATTCATTCGTGATATTTGGCGAAAGCATAGGATTTGGGTCCCCACCAAAAAATCTTTCGGAGTCACACTTAATAATAGATTTTTAGGTAGCTTTTTTAAGTGTAATTGATAAATGGGATACATACAGCATTTTTGATTTATTACAAATATTTAATTTTCTAAATTGTTATAAAAAATTACAAATTGGCGTTATTTAATGGATAAATTAAAATTAATACAAATATTTAATAAAATATTCACATTAAAATATGTATCTCTAGTATATTAGGATGATGGCTGCCTTGGTCAAAGAACCTTACGAGATCGTATAACTTCCGTACCAATATTTACACTACTAGGTGTTCTTCTATTAAAACTTGCAGTTTTTGTCAATAATGTTATGTCGTGGGTTTTCAAACATTACAAACGCTAAATTTTCTGAAAAAAATAATTGAAATTGACAATTTATTATTATTATTATCATTATCATTATTATTATTATTATTATAAGAACTTTTATTTCTTCCAATTTCACCACTGATTTTTTTTCCATTGAATTTATTATTCAATTTATAAATTCAATTGAAAAAGGCAATGCCGACAATTCGTGAGTATCAACAAACATCGATATATTACTGATTTATAGTCTTCAAACTCTTTTCTTAATAAAATCATTATTATTATTATTATTATTATTATTATTAAATTATTATTGCTAAACAATTAATTATTGCTTATTATTGCTAAGCCTTTTGATACAAATAATATCGTAAATAAAAATGAAAAAATGTTCGACTATAAAAAATAATCCTTTTCAATTTCCTGGAATTTAGTTTCTTCTATTTTCAAATGCTTTTTATTTCCTTTTTCTTACTTATCATTGGTTAAAAATAAACTTTTTTTTCAAGAGTTTTAAATGTTTTATATTAAATATCCTTTAAAATTCAAATCAAAACAATGAACAAATTTTTAAGTTTTTAAAACTTCTTTTAATAAATAATATCATAAACTATTTATAAAATATTGTTTCCAATAACTATTTACCTACGCAATTTAAAAATTTTAAAAAATGTTTTTATTTTGATTTTTATTCCTCATGATCTCTAAAAGTATATTTTTTTTAAATTTGATCTAGTTTTCCTATATTATTTTTAAAATATTACTTTTTAATTTTTTTAAAATGAGATATTTTTAATGTCAAAACAACTAATCAAACTGATGATTTCGTTGATCTCTTCTTTACTGTTGATTGTTGGCTGTCTGGTTATGATGAGAATTGCTTCTTTAAATCTGACTTTTTTTTAATGCTTCCATTGGCTAAGATTTCGATTGAAATATTTTTTCTTTCCTTCCTTGGTTGACATTGTTGGAGATGTCTGTATACTGAGGATTTTCCACCAGGATCTAGAGTTCTAATCTTTGATTTAAGATCATGTTTCTACTTCCTATGTATATTTCTTTGCAATTGTCAATGGTTTTTGAGAGCATATTTTTTCGATGTCTCACAGTTTTCCATTGTGCACAGTTTTCCTTTTTGTGTTGTTTTTCCAGAACTTTTCTCAATGTTAAAGATTTATGAGCTATACGAATTAGAAGGTCAATGTGTTTAAGTTCTTTCAGGATCTTGAAGTCGAGCATGTTACTGATGAATGAACAATTCAGATAGTAGGTAGTTAGTAGCCCCCGGTTGCACGATCATCTGGTGTAACCGCCCCACCCCCTAGAATCTCTTTTAATTGCTGCCGGTGGCTACATGGTATTTTACATTGCTCCAACGGGATACACTATATTTTTTCAAATCCACACTATAGTGAGGGTTCTTTTTTGAACAATGAAAATATTTGTACACAAAATCCAACTGTCGCTAAAAATGCCACTGCTCCAGAGGGCTACATTATATTTTTTCACACTATAGTGAGGGGGTTTCTCTGGGCTTTGGAATATATCGAAAAAAATTCACCAAAATCAAAAATTGTTTTAGAAGTCTTGTCTCTTATTTTTGCATTCCTCTGGATGCTGTTGTGTGAGTTGTACGACTTAAAATAGAAATATATGGATTTGAACCCTTGGGACCCTAATTTACAGTCGACATCCGGCACCGCTGCAAATTCCAGTAGTGATTATGTAGAAAAGTTTTGCCATTTCAGGAGAAAATGACAGAAACCTTTATCAATGGTTATACATTGAAGGTATTTGAGTAAAAATTGGTTAAAAAAATATACAGAGCTGACGAGAAAATTGGGTAAACATACAGTTACGTAATAAAAAACATAAAATTGAAATACTTTTTTATATCTGAATATTTTTTGACAAACTAAACGGTACCTAGTGAATTGAAGAATTCCATATTCAAAAATATCTGTTTGGTCAATATCAGCCAAGGATTAATAGGTAATTAAGCCGGTCGAATCAGAAAAATTAAAGTTAAATAACGTTTCTGGATTTGAGAATTTTTCAAAAATTCAAATGGCAAAACAAGATTTAAGAATTTCCCAAATCAAAAATATATGGATTGCAAAAATTGAACAAGGGCTAGTCTTTTTTCCGCCGGTCGCAGCTGACATCAGAAATGAGTCTTTCTTTTTAACTTTGTCAAAACATAACGTACTTGAATAATTTATACATTATTCTTGCGTGTAAAATAAAATTTCCAATCGATTTGTCATATGAAAATTCTAATGTGCTCCTATTGATTTTGAAAGTGGGCGAAAATGTGATATATCCAATTAATATCCAATTAATGTGATATTAATATCCAGTTAATATCCAATTATCATGCTAGATTTTACTTTCTAAACAAGAAAAATTTTCGTCACAAATTTTTTTTAATAATTTAGTAGTACAGTTCATGCTGCGAAAACTTTGATTATGGATTATTGTGTGAAAAGTGAAAGTACCCACCGTAACTGCCAATTTCTTTTCATTAGTTCCAAAAGTATTCCCTTTAAAAATGTTGTCAGTTTGGATGTTGACGCTGCTGTGTCATAAGACGTTTTATGTACTTTAGTTTCAATGTGTGCCGTTATAGCACTACGTCTATGAATTGGAATTGAAAATTCCCTATTGCAGATTGTGCATTTAACCAAGGAGTCATCATTTCCATTTTTAACTACAATGAACGGAAACTATTTTTTTAAATTTTCGTTTAAACGATTTTTCCTTCTTTTGTTATCGCTCATATTTGAATTAATAATCTAAAAATTATATTATAAAATAATTAGTAATATATTTTTTATTTTGATTTCAAATAAATATTATAATCTGATATTATTTAAGTAAAATGAAAATTAAACTATAAATCAAATCACTGTCAAAATAATTTTAAATATTTAATTAATAAAATTGAAATAAAATAATCTAAAAAAATGTTTTAGAAATACAAATGAGTACTTTCAGAGTACAGGATTTGAAAAGAGTACGGTTTGCGAAAAAAAAGTACAAAACTCAGTAAACGAGTATAGTTGGTCACATTTAAATTTTAAATATATTTTTTTTCTGGTACTAAATGACGCGTTAATATACTCTCTGATTGTTCTGAACTGTCTTTCAATAATGCCATTCGTGTTGTTGTGATATGGGCTTTAGAAGATTAACTCAATACCTGCTGCCTTTGCTAGTTCTTTAATACTTCTTGCTTCAAAGTTCTTCCCACAATCTACATAAAGTTCTTTAGGAGCTCCGAACTTTAATATCCATCTATTTAATAAAGTCTCACCAATTGCTTTTTCGTCTTGCTTGTTTATGGCCGTAAATGAAATGTATTTACTATTATTAGGATTCTCATCCGTTAACACATTAATATCTGTTTGCAAATCACTATATAATTCCATAAATTTTATTTAATAAATTATACACTCAAAACTTATCTTTTCTTTTGTTTCTTATTTAAACAAATTTCAATCTTTCATTTAAAATATTCTTCGATAAAAATATTTTTAAAATTTAACAAAATTTCTAATTAAAACTTCTAGAATATTTCATCTTGCTCATATACCCTCTAAAGAAATTTTTAAATTTTTTCCATGTTTTTTTCAATCCTTTTACCATTCTCGTTTATTAAGATATACATCGTCTGTCATGCCCTTTCTCGATCACTTTATATGATCCCTTATATCTGTCCTGGCTTTTGTTGAGTGTTTCTAATTTTACTAACACCTCTTCTCCTACGTTAAATTTCTTCCTTGTTTATTGTTCTTTTTCTACATTTACCTGTTTTTCTTTTAACCCGTACCATTTTTCCCTGCTAAAAATATTTTCAAAATACTATCTCTGCCGGTTATTTTCTTGTCGTTTTTTTGTTGGTCAGTATGTTACACAGTTTTGTAAAAGGGTCGTCATCTTTTGATATTTCATCTATTCGATCGGCGATTTCATTTAATTTGTTGCTTGGGAGTGCCGCTATTATGTTGGAGCATAGTGATTTTGTTGACTTGACTCCAGATAGCGTTGAGGTTAGTTTCGCGAATTCTAACCATTTTTGTGGTGTTCCGTTGTCATTTGTGAAATAGTTGGGGATGTTTGTTTTTGGATTAATTATTGAATTAATGGTATGTGTTTTCTGTGTTGGTGTTTGAGTTGTAATAGTAATTGGTGTTTTAGTAACATTTAATGTAAATTCAACTTCTGCTAGTATCTCTGCCAAATCCGTCTTCCTTCTGTCCCGTAAAGTAGCATTTATCCTCTCTCGTATTGTCCTAAATTGCCAGTAGTGGGGATATTACCCTAATGGACACAGGCCTCCCACTGTTTTCATGTTTTATAGCCATTTTGCCCCTAAAAACGCACAAAAAAACACAAAAAGCCCTTAAAAACGCACATTTTTTATTTTCCTCATTTTGCAAGATTTAAAAACATATGCGTTTAAGCCCGCAAAACTGTAAAAAACATCGATAAAGATATGAAAAACGTATATCGGCCTGCGTCCATTAGGGTAATATCCCCACTACTTGGAGGAACGCAGGTCTCGAGGCTTGCGAATGCAACATGTGCTGGACTCGAAGCTTGCTGGTCTCGAAGCTTGGTGTTATAAAAAAATAAAAAAATAAAAAAATGAAAAAATAAAAAATAAAAAAATAAAAAATAAAAAAATAAAAAATAAAAAAATAAAAAAATAAAAATTTAAAAAAAATAGAAAACATAGGATCCAGTAAAAAAATTTATTCTAAAAATGAACTGTAATATTTGCAATAAAGTTTTTAAAAATAAAACAGGGTTAATGTCCCACTACAAGTCGAAGGCTCACTTACTAAAAGAAAATAATCTTAATGACACAAATTCTAAAACTCTGTCCTAAATGTAAAGGAAGATATCTGCATTCAGGATATAATAAACATTTTGAAAATTGTATCGGAAAACTTAGAGAAGTATTTACATGCCCTCATTGTAACTTTTCAACAAAAATGAATTTCTATTATCAAAGACATTTAATAGGACACTTAAAAGAGAATCCAACACGAAGTCTACCTAATGAAAGAAACTCCGACGAAGAAGAATGCTTTTCAGAAGGAGAACCTGATCATGTTGAAAGAGAAAAATATAACTGGGATAATTTTAATCACATAGATGAATTTAAATTAAAAATTAATGCACCTGCAACCCCTGGAGAATACATAAAGAGAAATAAAAAAAATATAAAAGATTCTTTCTGTGAAGTTTTAAAAAACTATAAAGCATCAAGGTATAATGTTATAAAATATAAAATCACAATCAAAGCAAAATACTGGAGAGGACCAGTAAGCCAAGAAGAAGCAGAACCCTTAGATGTTGAAATCCCAATGCCTTTTAAATATTTATTTTCAACTAGAGGATTTAATAAAACCATCAAAGAAATAATTCAAGCAGTAGAAGCAAAACAAGAAGAGATTGAAAATGAATTAGGAGATTCAAACTTAGTATTCCATAGCTTCCAATCTTTAGTAATTGATTATTGGAGAGGATTACCACCTAATCCTAAATCCTATATTCCTACACCATTTAAATCTAGAAATATTATAAACGTACAGAATAAGGATAACAAATGTTTCATGTGGTCAATACTTGCACATTTACATCCTCAAGTTGATAACCCTCAAAGAGTTTCAAAATACAAAGAATATGAAAATGAATTAATATTCCCTCGTGAGTTCATGCATCCAATGAAACTAGAAGACATTGCAGAATTTGAAAGACTAAATAATCTTAAACTTAATATTTATGAACACGTTAAAGGATGGGGACATGGATACAGAGATATTATTCCAATTTATATTTCTGACTATGAAATACAGGGTAATGAAGTACAAGGAAGCGATAGGGAGATATATCTTTTAATCTTGGAAGATGAAAATAATCAACATTATGTTTTAATAAAAAACTTTCAAGCCTTTACATCACCAGAGAATCGAACTTGTGGAGGTGGAACATGTAAAAGATGTCTTCATTATTCAACAACTAAAAACTCCATGATTAAGCATGCAAGATTTTGTGAAAAGGATTCACCAGCTTTAATTAGAATGCCTTCAGATCCCAAGATGCATTTTAAAAACTTTTCAAATTTATTACAAACATTAGGAGTTGTCTACGGAGACTTTGAATCTATAAATTATAAACAAGATCTAGTCAATCAATATTTAAAAATAATAGAAAAAAATAAACTCATGGATGCATGGAAAGCCTCTAAACAAAAGGAGAAGCCAACAAGGTTAAAGGCCTTTCTAAGAAAAAATAATAAACCTAATAGTGTTAAAAAAACTAAACAATTACCATCTGCCTATAAATTATTATTTAAAAGTAATTATCCCGAAGTCATGGAATCTAGAGAATATGCATTTCAAGGAACCTCAGAAGATGTCTTGGATCATTTTACTACAAGTATAAATCTCCTAGAACATGACATATTTGAAGCATTAAAAACAAAGTATCCTAAAAATATTTCATATCAACAATTGGAAGAATATAAAAATACTTCCAACTGCTGGATGTGCAAACAAGAGTTTGTGGACCCCAGTGATGAGGAATCAGATTATGGGGAATACGATGATGAAGAATCCAATCCTGAAAATAATTATAAAGAATCTGATAAAGTCCTCGATCATGACCATTTAAAAAGTGATAATAATTATCGAGGAGCAGCCCATAGAGGTTGCAATCTTAAATGTCATACACCCAAATTTGTGCCAGTTATATTTCATAATCTTTTTGGTTATGACATACATCTATTTATAAAACAATTAGCAGAAAATGCCCAAAACTCTTTCAAGGTTATAGGACTTACAAAAGAAAAATATAAATCACTTGAATATGGGAAATTAAAATTTATAGATTCCTTAAACTTTCTCCAAATGTCTTTAGATGATATAGCAAAAACATTAAAACCAGAAGATTTTAAAATCACTCGAGAGTTCTTGGTAAAAAATAATATTCCAGAAGAAGAATACTCGACATGCTTGGCGAAAGGAATATATCCCTATGACTACATTGATTCATTTGAAAAATTAAAGGAAACATGTCTGCCAGAGAAAGAAGCCTTTTATTCAATACTTTCAAAATCTGGGATTACAGATCAAGAATATTCCCGAGCACAGAAAATGTTTAACCTGTTTGACTGTAAAACTTTAGGAGACTATACAAATATGTACCTATCCTTAGATGTTTACATCCTAGCAGATTGCTTTGAAGAATTTACAAACTCTTTTGTTCTTAAACCTTATAATTATATAACAGCTCCTTCTTTAGCTTGGGATACTATGTTATATACCATTTGGACTTCAGATCTTCCAGAGTCTGATAAAATTATAGATCTTTTAACCGACCAAGACATGTTTAATTTAATTAAAACAAACATTAGAGGAGGAGTATCCTCAGTAATGGGGAATAGAGAAATAAAAGCTAGAAATGCAATAACTAATAGTAGAATGCTTTCAAAGACCTCTGAGCCTTATATAAAACTTAATGATGAGGAACTAAAAGAAGTATTAGAAGGAATGAAGAATCCTATGTTTATACTTTATATAGATGCAACAGCTTTATATTCTGGTATAATGACTCAGTTTCTTACCAATGAGTGACTTTCGTGAGATATACTCAGATATTGGATACCAGAATAGTTCCTTCCTAAAAGACCTTATTAATGAAATACTTGCAACCCCTAAAGATTCAGCAATAGGATACTTTATAGAATGTGACCTCGAATATCCTGAGGATATAAAAGCACAAACAAGACACTTCCCTTTAGCCCCTATAAGAAGAAAGATTAATGTCCAAGAACTTGCATCCTGGCAAATCGCACAGGATAAACCACCAACAACAAAGCTTCTTTGTGATCAAACAGATCGAGAATATTATCTCTGTCACTATAGACTCCTGCAGTTTTATATTTTACAAGGAATGAAAGTAAAAAAAGTTCATAGTGTTATAAGATTTAAACAGGCAGCATTCATGAAGCCCTTTATAGAGGAGAACATCCGTTGTAGAAACATTGCAAAAAGAGAAGGTAACCTTTTAAAAGACAATGGTTATAAACTTTTAAACAATTCAGTCTTTGGCAAGACCATGGAAAATGTGGACAAGTATACTCATATTGAACTCTTGACTAATAGCCCGAAGGGACGTTGCCCGTTATAATCGTATGCTAGGAAAGCCTACATTTAAAAAACGCACAGGTATTTTCTGAAAGTCTTTCTGCAATAGAACTACAGAATTTTGAGAAAACATATAATAAACCAATATTATAGGCTTTGCAATTTAGAACTTTCAAAATTACAAATGTATGAAACATATTATAACATCCTACAACCCATATATGGTCCTAATATAGCAATGCATGCAATGGATTACGGATTCAATGTTTTTAACCATAAGAACTGAGGACCTTGAAAGAGACATAGCTGAAAATCCTATACTTTCAAATTTAATAAATTCATCCGGAGAGTTATTTTCGTTTAAAGATGAAAAACCAAATACCCCAATAGAAAATGGAATATTTATTCGTGCTAAACAATATTCATACGAAACATTTACAAAACCTAAATTTGAAGAGCATACAATTATATTTAAAAATTCAACGGCTGAGTTTCCAATCACATTTAAATATCCTGTATTCCCTGAAGCCGAGGAACCTGTAAAGGATAACAGATGTAAAGGAATACAGAGATGCGTAGCCAGGAAACTTTCTCATCAAGATTATAAAGATTGTATAAAAGAAGGTCATAAAGATAAAATTGATGAAGTACATCAACTTAAAAGTGAAAAGCATGATGTTTACTTGATAGAATCCCAAAAAGTATCATTATCAAATTATGATGACAAAAGATTCATCTTGTCTGATATGAAAACAACTCTCCCAATTGGAAATGATTTAATTCCAATAATAAAAAGTCTTGATAAAATAAATAAAGTCTATGATTTAAATCTTACTGATCTTGATATTTATAGAGTTGAGATCATTTATCCCCCAAGGATTGGCAGACCTTTATATTCTCAAGTTTTTAATCCTATATGTTTAGAACTTAAATATTTTAATACTGATCCTGAATATATAAAAGGTCTAAGTGATAAAGAATTTAAAGATCATAAAGAGGTTCTAAAAACTAATTTCGAAAGTTAACATCAGATTCTATCAAATGATTTTTTTCTTTAAAAATGTCAACAATTAATTTAAGAGTGACAACATCAACCTTTTGAAGGGCAATAAATTTTTTTATGTATGATTCTTTAGCCACTTCTCTCGTTTAATTTTTTTAGAATATTCATTAGTTATAACATTAGCACTTTTAATCTATTAATATTATTTTTAATATCTTGTATTATTTGATTTGATTTCATTATTTCATCATCAGTTAAGATTCCATCTTCCAAAGCTTTAATTGAAATAAAAATAATTTAGAGATTCCTAATTCTATTGATAAACAAACTTCACGATATAAACTTTTCTTTTTAGAAGTATAAGATAATGAAACTATTTCAGTCAAGAAACCATCAGCTACAGAAATACTTCCAAGTATTACAGGTGCTATTGTTAAAACTGGTAAAGTTATAGGTAAAATAACTGTTAATATTGCAGATGTAAATCCTAAAGAATAACCTATAATTTTTAAAACTGTATTCCCTTTATTCCATCTATTTTTAACCTTTTTATAATGCTTTAATAAATCTTGTAAATGTAAGGTTTCTGATTTAAATTCTTTTACTCTCATAATTTCAAGTTCTGTGGGAGCCGAGGCCTTGGAAGAATAATATCCTGATGATAATTCTGGATATATTTTTTCTTCTCTTACTTCATTTTAATAATTAAAAAAATAAGACTTTATTCTTCTGAGCACCATCTGGTACCAATACTCGGATATCAAAAGAAACTCTTGTTGAGAGGATATCTTTATACAATTCTCTCAATGCTTTACGAACTTCATCAACATCAACCTTTTTTTCATAAAATATTAAATCTATATATTGTACAAGTGTGCTTTTAAAAATAATATTCTTACTTTTAACTTTATGTAGTCCATGTGAATGAGTATTAACATACCAATCTCCGTGTGGTAAATCATAACTAGTCATTATAACATCACCCTTTTCAAGCTTACTATTATAATCACATTTCACAAACCATTTCATTCTTTCATTATCATCATCAAACAAAAAGAAATAAGGATCAATAATCTTTACAACCATAAAAACACCCCATTCTTTACTGTTTGTTGTTATTGAACTTGGTTCTATAAAATGTTTATATGTATGGGGTAATAATGTTTTATTCTGTTCTAATTCAGCAGCTCTTTTTCTAATACTATGTGTGGTGTTAATGTGTGTTCCATGAGACTCTAAATTTGAAATTCTTTTATTAAATGATGTAATCATCTCATTTATTATATTATATATTGTATTAAATTTAGTATTCATAATTTGTTTATCTTTAGAGTTTAATATTGTAGTATTTAACTTTACAACTTGTTCAGTTAACAGACTTTGTAACTTGTCAAATTTATCATTAAATCGTTGTTCGATATTATTAAGCTTTGATTCCATTGAATCCATTTTTGTTGTTAATGAACTTTCAATTCTTGTTGTTGTTAAATCAGTATAATTTTTAACACCATCAACATATTTTTTATTAACTGCATCAGCTTCATCAGTTGGAAAAGATAATTCTTTTATCTTGTGTCCATTTAAAATTAAATCACCCTTCATTGAATCACCTCTTTCATTAATATATTTATTTTCTGTTAAAGTTAATATTTCTTCTGTATTAAACCCTGTTTTTATTGTTCCACCACCTCTATTACATGGAATATAAGAACTCATTTATTAATAATTTAAAATGACATGTGGAACTTCGTATTCAAACCTGTTTCAAATGTAAATACATTGAAATTTCTTCTCCATTCTTCTCCTTCTTGATTAAGAATTTTAAAATTAATATCCATTATATATTTTCTACATAAAGGTAAATAATTTGGAGGATTCATTCTTTCAACTATTTTATATCCCATAGGAACTGTGTTTGAGGGAAAGGAATATAAAACATTTGTTTGTTTACCATTATTATAAGAACCTGTTATACAATCGCAATGAATATTTATTGTGTTTGTATTTATTATTTTTATAATATTTTCTGATGTTATAATAGATTCTTTCTCAACTTTAGGTATGTTATAATGACTCTGTGTAAATCCTAAAATTGTTCTAAAGAAACTATTATTTTGAAACCTAATTCCTATATTCTTTAAAGTCATTATACATTTTGAAGTTGGTAAATCTATTTTAATTTCAATAGCTCCATTTGTTTTTTTAGAAAGTATATTATTTAAATCTTTTATCTCATAAGCCCCGGGTTCTATTATTATTATAATGTTATCCTCGAATTTTGGGGGGCTTACATAACTAAATGTGTTATTATCTTTAGTTATATTAAAAATAGTATTATAAGCACAAAACCATAATAGACCTAATTCATAATTTAAATTTTGATCTAATTTTATTGAATCTTGAAAGTTTATAGTAAAGTCTGATTCTTTTGAATTTATAGATAAAGTTCTTGAATATTTATCTGACATTATGTTTACCATTTTTTTAAATTATCTTCCGGAAGGTTGCGAAGCTCCATTTTCATAGAAGAGATTTTAAATCATTATAAATTTCTTGGATTAAGGAAGTGAAACCTTCTCCTTTAGATTTATTCAATCTATACAAAACATATAAGCTTAAAATACCACATATTTTAGTATTATTAGGTTGAACTTGTAAAGAATTAAAAGTGTAGTCCGAGAGATAGTCTTCAACTTCTTTAGTGGGTTTAATCCCAAAAGAATCAAAGTATATAGATTTATTATATATACAAACCCAATGAGATCCTTTTTCATTTGAATTTTGATAATTTATAATGATATTCTTTGGAGTGTCTTCTTTCAGACTCGACAATTCATCATTCATTAATATTTTTATTTTTAAATTTAAATAATCTGCATAATCTTTTAAATCAAAATTTGTTTTTGTATTTATTCCAAATGTTTTTAAAAAATCTAATATTGAAGGAGTCATTTTATATTTTATAACTTCGTATTTATAACTTCGTATACTTATTAAATTTATCTTTTGAAATTATTCCTTGTTTTAACAAATCTTTAGAAATATTTAAAATATCAGAATCTAAATTATTATGTCCTGCTTTTTTAGCTGCTAATAGTTTTCTTAATTCAATAAAAAGATTGATTGGGTTTATCTCCTTACCCTTTCCCTGGCCCTGACCCTGGCCCTCTCCTTCTGTGACAATATAACCCCTTTCATTTTTATTTAAATATTTCTTTAAATCTTGAATATGTTTTGCTTTAGCACTACCATGTACTAATTCTATTAAATTTAAATATTTTTAATTTCTAGAAGATCAACATTCTCTGAGGGATATCCACAAACTAATCCATAAAAATCATCTGTAAATTCAAAATCTAGGTGTTTAGTATTATAAACATTTTGTGAATGAATACGTGATTTATTTTCTGAATTTAAATATAACAGAAAGTCATGTTTATTAATTGTTATTATTTGATATCCTTCAACATTAATATTAAATGTAGGTTTAATTGTTTTACTTAAACTCACATTAATTTTAGGATCAAGTATAAGAGGTTTTATATTTAAATCTTCCAACCATGGTAATTCTTTTAAATCTTGTTTATCTTCCAACTCTTTAAATTTTAAAACTTCTAACTCTTTTATGGCTTTAATTGTTGGTCCTTGTTGTTGTTGGATTACCTCATTTAATATTATAGATTCAGCGTGTTGAGTTGTATCTTTTTTATTATATTTATCTTGTTCTGATTGTAATTTTTTTAAAAGTGCTAATCTTTCTTCATATACCATTTTAATGGTATTAAAAATGGTATCATTTTGGTAAAGGATCCGTTGGAAAGGGTTTCAAGTATAAACCTTTACCATTTTTAATTTTACAAAGACATCCATTTTTTAAAGATTTACATATTTTTTTAAAATCATCTTTATCTTTTGAAGATAAAGATTCAGATGATGAAATTTGATTTTTTAAAAAATCATTTAAACCACGGCCTTTATAAGGATCAAGATAGAGACCTTTCCCTCCCTTCATTTTCTCGATTTCAGTTTGTAGTTTTTCTTTTTCTAGGTCTGTCTTTTGAGATTCTTTAGCTTTTTGAACTGTAGTTGCAATTCCTCCAGCTATTCCAGCAGCACCTGATAGTCCGGCAATGATTGCAGGTATTAAAGCTGCTAAAGGTAGAATACCTCCGGATTTGGAGGAACTCCCTATATGTTCTTTAACTTGTTCTTTTACATGTTTTCCAATAAAATATTTTTTACCAGAGATTACTACTGATTTATTTTTATTTGAATTTATTAATTCTTGCAAAGATTCCTCTGTAGGGTTTTGTGTTGTCATTTTATAATAAATAAAAATGGATACTTGGAAACCAATTTTAAATAGACATAAATCTAAATTTAATAATAAAGTATTTCCTGATAATTTTAGATGCTTAATTATTGGATCTTCTGGATGTGGAAAGAATGTTCTTCTTATGAGAATGTTATTAGAAGATGGTTTTTTGGATTATAATAATTTAATCTTTTATTCTACAACCATTAACCAACCGGAATTACAACTTTTGAAATGTGGATTTGAAAATAAATTAACTAAAAAAGCTATAATTGATATTTTTAAAAATCAACATACATATCCCGAAGAGGTTTTTCATCCTTGTGATATGGTTGATTGGTACAAGGAAAAGATTTTAGAATCAGATATTAGTAATAAAAATGATTATATAGGGGATGGAATCCAGATCTTATTCTCTAATAAACCTGAAGATGTTTTACATTGTGATTTACTTCCTAAAGATAAAAAGAATCTAGTTATATTTGATGATGTTGTTAACATGAAAAATCAAGAGATTCAAAAGAGTTACTTTACACGAGGTAGACATAATAATTGTAATGTTATTTATATATCTCAAACATATTATGCTTTAGATAAAAACTCTATAAGAAATAATTCTAATTGTTTTATATTTTTAAATTAGACAAGCGTGATAAGAATATGATTTATAATGATTTATTTTCAAATGTTGAACCTGATAAGAATATGTTTGATATGTTTGTTGATAATCATTGGAGAGAAAAATATAATTATATTTATTTGGATAGAGAAGAAGCTGAAATATGGAAAAGTTTGTTTTAGGGCTTGTCGACTTAAAAATCTGTTTTCTGTAGTTCATTATTATAAAATCTACCTAATATTTTTTCATTATTTAAATCAATGATGCTATATGTTATTGGAGTTGTATAATGTATTTTATTTATAATAAAAATTTCATTTGTCCATTTTGCTGTGAATCCTTTTTCAAATTTATTTTTATATTTAAATATTCTTACGCGGTCACCAATTTTAAATTTTGGTTTTATAGGGGTTGTATCAACAATAACATCATTTTCAATATTTACCACTTTAATGGTTTCAGGATTCAAGGAAGCATTTAAGGGTGTTAATTTTATAGAACTATGTACATCATTATTATATTCATTTAAAATCTTTTGTAACAATTCATTGTTCCATTTTTGTTTTCCAATAGCAGTAAAATATTTCCACATTTTATTTTTTAATGTTCTATTTAATCTTTCAACTACGACTGCTTTTCCTTCGTTTTCTGTTGAATATAATTTAATATCATTTTCATTTAAAAACTTTGTAAAAACTTTGTTATAAAATTCTGTTCCTTTATCACACCATAAATATTTTGGAATTCTTTGATATTCTTCAAATATATTTTCAAATGCTTCTGTAATAGAATATCCTGTTTTATTTTCTAAACACCTTGCAAAAGCAAATCTTGTATATAAATCTATTACTGTTAAAATTATTTTATATTTTTCAGGGTCTGATGATTTGGTTGGCATAAAGACTAAATCTGCAGACCATGTTTGATCTTTTTCATGTACTTGAACTTTTAAATATTTTTTATTTTTTCTAAATTCATGGTGTAATTCGTTGGCATATTTTATTTCTGATTCTGTTGGGGTTTGTAAACTAGTCTTGGCTGTACTCTCGAGGGATCTTTCAATCTCTGCTTGTTCGATAATCTTTTTATTTGCAACATCTTTTGCTTTCCTAGGAAGTCTTGCACCCATGGTGATCGGACTGTGTCCTAAGCCTATGAAAATCTTACCTTTCATTGCTAATTTAACTAGAGCTCTTTGAATCTTTTCTTGGGTTGATGGATTTTGGATACTATTTAAATCATGTATTAAATTCACATCTGCAACATGTCTATCTCTAAGATCTTCTGAATTGTAAGCAATATCATGTTTTAAAGCTGCTTGATCAATTCTATTTATTGGTTCTTCTCCTTGTTTGGGATTATTATTTTCATCTAATCTAATATCTAATCTTGTTCCTGGCCCAGTATAATTGTGACGGAATAAATGTCTTTCACCTGGATATTTTTCTGTAGTAAAAGGTTTTAATATTGTAGATGTTGTTTTTGAAGATTGTAGGTCGCCTCCTGTAATATCAACTCTCGTATGTTTTTTAGTTTTAAGATGACTTGCTTTGTGATGTCTTGTAACTTGACAATTACAACTTTCACATGTCCAATATTTACTCATTTTAAAAGTTTTTTTATGGGGGAATCTACTTATGAAGAATCTCCCCTAACATTTTCAATAATTGAAATCTTTCCACCATATAATTTCATTTCTATTTTCTTTTCTTCTAATATTAATGTATATACTTTAGCTTTAAAATTAGAATCCTTTGTTATATGAAGTGTAACATCAACATTATTTATAGCTAGGCGATCATCTTGGTCTGATACATTTATACAAAATATAGAATATAAATTTTTGAAATCTTCTAAACTTAATTGCGGTTCAACTTTGAAATCATAACATGTTTCAATATAATTTAGATATGGGAATATGTTTTCATTATTTTCAATATTAAATTCCATTCTATTTATTGGATAATAAGAACTATTTAATTGAATTTGGATTGTTTTTATATTATCATCTCCAATCTTTTGAATAAATAGATTGTTATTTTTTTGGAAAGATGAATCTGTTTCTTTGAATCCAATCAAGATATATCTTGGTCGGTATGCTAAATTTGCCACCTTTATAGAATATGTTGAACCCTCTGTCATACTAAATTCACTACAGATTCTATTTAAATAATTTACATTTATAGACTTGTTGGAATTTAATCTTTCAAGGAGTTTGATTTCAGAATGTGGGTTTAATGTCCATTCAGGTATATGCAATTCAAGTGTTGATAATTTTAATTTAGGTTTTGTATCTGCAGCTCCATAGAACAATCTTTTATCACCTTCTAGTCTATCACAGATGAGTTCTATAAAAACATTATGGAGCACCCGGTTATAGTTTTGAAGGAATCCGAACAAGTGTTTTAATTCAAAATAACCTTCAAATTTTTTCAACTTATAAAGTTCAACTCTTTTATAGTAAGCATAATTTATATCTAAACCATCTTTATCTAAATCTCCTTTATTAACATCAGGAATCCAACCTGTTAATTCACCATATTCGTTTTTATAATCACAACCAGTTAAAATAAAATTTAACATTGTAGAATATACTCCTGGATGCAAAACAGTTTCAATTTCTGATGATCCTAGTTTTAATCTCATGTTGGAGAATAAATTTGGAAAGAAATTGTTTTCTAGGGTTATATCTTTGTTTGCTTCAATTTCTAATTCAATTTTATAATATAATTTGGCATTACAAATATCTATTGGGTTTGATGTTTGAAGAGATTGAAAAACTATATCACCCCTACGATTTAAGTTTGCAATAGATCCTGAAGTTGGAGAGATTTTTAAAATATCATTTTTCTTGATTTCATGAGTAAATTCTTTATTATAATCAAGATTTAATTTATTTTTTCTTGAATTTTAAGATTTATATTATTCATTTTTATAATAAAAATTTAAAAAATGATAAAAATCCGAACTCCGATAGCGCAGTGGGCTAGACTGGCACAGTGGTTCAAATGGATAGCGGTTCAAATCCTAACTACGGTTAGTTTTTTTTTAACATAAAATAATATTAAAAATTTGAAAATAATATTGAAAATGGTGTGGGTATCTTAGATTTATATTTTATTTTATTTATTTTATTTTATTTATTTTATTTTATTTTTTTATTTATTAAAAATTTAAAAAATGACAAAAATCCGAACTCCGATAGCGCAGTGGGAATAGACTGGCACAGTGGTTCAAATGCTAGTGGTTCAAATCACGTCTGAGGTTAGTTTTTTTTTCAACATAAAATAATATTAAAAATTTGAAAATAATATTGAAAAATGGTGTGGGTATCTTAAACAAATTTCAATCTTTCATTTAAAATATTCTTCGATAAAAATATTTTTAAAATTTAACAAAATTTCTAATTAAAACTTCTAGAATATTTCATCTTGCTCATATACCCTCTAAAGAAATTTTAAATTTTTTCCATGTTTTTTTCAATCCTTTTACCATTCTCGTTTATTAAGATATACATCGTCTGTCATGCCCTTTCTCGATCACTTTATATGATCCCTTATATCTGTCCTGGCTTTTGTTGAGTGTTTCTAATTTTACTAACACCTCTTCTCCTACGTTAAATTTCCTCCTTGTTTATTGTTCTTTTTCTACATTTACCTGTTTTTCTTTTAACCCGTACCATTTTTCCCTGCTAAAAATATTTTCAAAATACTATCTCTGCCGGTTATTTTCTTGTCGTTTTTTTGTTGGTCAGTATGTTACACAGTTTTGTAAAAGGGTCGTCATCTTTTGATATTTCATCTATTCGATCGGCGATTTCATTTAATTTGTTGCTTGGGAGTGCCGCTATTATGTTGGAGCATAGTGATTTTGTTGACTTGACTCCAGATAGCGTTGAGGTTAGTTTCGCGAATTCTAACCATTTTTGTGGTGTTCCGTTGTCATTTGTGAAATAGTTGGGGATGTTTGTTTTTGGATTAATTATTGAATTAATGGTATGTGTTTTCTGTGTTGGTGTTTGAGTTGTAATAGTAATTGGTGTTTTAGTAACATTTAATGTAAATTCAACTTCTGCTAGTATCTCTGCCAAATCCGTCTTCCTTCTGTCCCGTAAAGTAGCATTTATCCTCTCTCGTATTGTCCTAAATTGCCTTTCTATCTGTCCATTTGTTTGGTGATGGTATGAACTCGAAAAACATAACTTAATATCAAGCATCTCTGAGAATTCTCTCATCATTCCTGATTCAAACGTCTTCCCACAATCAACTTTCATCTACTTTGGGCATCCAAATCTTAAAATCCATTTTATAAAATTGTTTTATTTATTGTTTCCTCGTCTTGTCTTGTTATAGCTGTCAAGACTTGATATTTACTATAGTGGTCTATTATACCCTATATATACTTCTTACATCCTTGCATTGGTCCACATATATCCACAAATATAATTTCGAACATTTCGGTTGATTCTAGTTTTTTACAGGTTCTTTCGTTGTAATTGTTATAGCCTTGGTTTTTTGACAAGTCTCACAACTTCGAATAGTTTCCTTAATCTGACTCCACAGGTTTTTCCCAATATATCTATCTTTCATATAATCAGCTATCTTCTCGACTCCAGCATAACACAATAGCCTATGTATTTCCTTTATGGTTTCTTGTATCTCGTTTTCTGGTATCATCCTTTTCTTCCGTAATTTTTCTTCCAAATTTATTTGTTGATTGGTGATTCTACCTTCTTCTCTGATCGAGTCTAGTAATCTAGTTTTAATCTTTCCTTTTATAGCTTCTTCGTGAGACATTTGACATTGTTTCGCATTTAGGTCTGGACACCATGTCTGCATTTTGGTGATTAACCCCTTTTCTGTATTCAACAATTATATACCAAATGCTCAAATAATTGATCCATGTTTGGAATTGTGAAGTAATTGTCTTTTTAGTTGTCATCATAAACGTGATCGCCTTGTGGTCTGTCCTTAGCGTGAATCTCCTTCCGTAGTGATAATGCTTAAAATAAATACAAAAATAGTATACCGCCAATAGTTCCTTTCTTGTAATGCAATATCCTTTTCATGGCTCGTCAACGAGTGTGATCCATATGCAATTACTATCTCCTTTCCATCTTTATCTCTTTGTAAAAGCACTGCTCCAATGGTATCAAAACTGGCATCATTATCTAAAATGAACTCCTTTCTCAGATCCGAAAAGCATAGTGCTAACTTCAATCCCTTGAATACATTATTCGTTCCTTCAGTCCATTCCAATTATTTGTTACTTCCACCGCTACATAATTGTTCTAACATCCTTGCTTTCTTTTAGAAGGTCTGTACTTCTTCTTTGCTGAATATGTGGCCTAAGAATCTGAAGTAGTGTATATAATGGGAACACCGGCTCACCCCAACCGTCTAAGGTATTACTAATTTAAAAAAATCTTAACATTAACGATTTTTAACACCGAAAAAAAATATTTTTTTTATTTAGATACCCAAAATATAAACATTGAAAAAATATTTTTTTAAAAAAGATGGGTACTTTGAAAAATTTAGATAGCCAAAATATATGTGTAATAGAAATTTCAATTTAAAGATTTGTTGAATTCTAAGTAATTTTTTATCTAGTGATTTCTAAAATAGGTAAGGGTAAGCGGGTGTTCCCATTATATACACTACTACACTTTAACATAAAAATTGAAAAATATAAAAATTGAAAAATATATAAATTGAAAAATATAAAAATTGAAAAATATAAATATTGAAAAATATAAATATTGAAAAATATAAAAATTGAAAAAATATATGATTTCAATGATTTGTAATCTTGATGTCTTGTAATTTAAAGAATAAAAGAAATTTATGAAATAGTAAAACTCCTCTGAGAGGAAAGTGGTATTTGTTTTTTTTCCCACTGTCCTCTTAACAGTTTTTTTTAGATCCGGATCATTTTTTAATTTTTAACCTCTTTCTTTCATCAAATCAATTACAATATACAAGCTGGCCAAACTCATACACCAGAATCATTTTGATAGTTGTAATGCGTGTTATCAATGGTGTTTTACACACATAACCGGAAGTTCAATGAAATTCGAAAGCGAATCCGAAAGAGGTTCGAAAACAACCAAGAAACATTTCGAAACATAATGTGCACATTATGGGGCTCGATCCGGGTTATGTTTGAAAGACTGTGGCGATAATTACCGGTTCGCCACCACACCCCGTTCCAATAATTTTTTTTTCACATTTGTGTTTAAAAATTAATTAATTAATAAAAAAATAAAATATACAAGATGTATTTCCTAAGATACCCAAATTATATATTTTTTTAATATTTATTTTCAATATTATTTTCAATATTATTTTCAAATTTTTAATATTATTTTATGTTGAAAATAAAACTAATTTCAGTTGGGATTTGAACCACAATTTATTTGAACTACTGTGCTAGTCTATTCCCACTGAGCCAGCAATCTTGTTTTTAAAATTTATTTTTTCCCAATAAACATAGAAAATTAAATATTCTACTTAGAAACTAAAAGTAGTAGAATATTATGAAAATAATATTTATAATATTATTTTGTGTTGAAAAAAAATAATTTGACTTGGGATTTGAACCACTATGAACCATTATTCCCACTGCGCTATCAGGGCTCGGATTTTTGTCATTTTTTTAAATTTTAAATTTATAAAATTCTAAAAATTAGAGGGTAACATAATGAAAAGTAAAAATGTAAAAATTGAAAAATATAAAAGGTCACATTATGAATAGTAATTTATTATGAAGTAATTGTGAATAGTAAAAATATGAAAATTGAAAAATATAAAAATATAAAAATTGAAATTTCTATTATAAAAATGAACAATATAAATCTCGAGATTTCAGAAAAAAATTAATTAAATCTTGATTATGATAAACAGTTTATTCATGAAATTAAGTAAAATGATGTACGTAAAAATTTTCCAACCTCTGGTTCCATTTCAAATTTAAATCGTTCAGGTCGTCATTTTCCAACCTCTGGTTCCATTTCAAATTTAAATCGTTCAGGTCGTATAGTTTTTCAATCTCTTCAAACATTAAACCTTATAGATATTTGTAGTGCAAAATTATATTACAAAACTGAATTAGAGATTGAAGCAAATAAAGATATTACCCTAGAAAATAATTTCTTTCCAAATTTATTCAACAGCATGAGATTAAAATTAGAAATTGAAAATAAATGAAGTCCAGGTGTATATTCTTCAATGTTAAATTTTGTTTTGACTGGTTGTGATTATAAAAATGAGTATGGAGAATCAACAGGTTGGATCCCTGATGTTAACAAAGGTGATACAGATAAAGATGGTTTAGATACAAATTATGGCTTTTATAAACGTGTTAAACTTTACAAGTCTATAAAATTTGAAGGTTATTTCGTATTAAAATATTTATTTGGATTCCTTCAAAACTATAATCGTATACTTTATAATGTTTTTATAGAATTACTTTGTAATAGAATAGTAGATGATAATGTATTATTCTATGGAGCTGCAGATGCAAAAGGTAAATTAAAATTAACAACGATTGAATTACACATACCTGAATGGACATTAAATCCACACGCTGAAATTAAACTCCTTGAAAGATTAAACTCCAATAAATCTATAAATGTAAATTATTTAAATAGAATATGTAGTGTGTTTGATATGAGAGAGGGTTCAACATACTCTAAAGATAGCAAATTTAGCATACCGTTCAAGATATATTTTAATTGGATTCAAAGAATTATATCCATCCTTTCATAAAAATAGCAACTTGTTTATTCAAAAGATTGGAGATGATAATTTAAAATCAATTCAAATTCAATTGAAAAATAGTTATTATCATGTAAATAGAATGGAGTTTAATATAGAAAGCAATGAAAATATATTCACATATGAAAATCATATTCAAACATGCCTAGACTTCAAAATAAAACCACAATTAAGTTTCGAAGATTTCAAAAATTTGTATTCTATATTCTGTATAAATGTTTCAGATCAAGATGATAGATTAGCTATTAATAATGTTGATGTTACTCTTCATATAACAAAGGATTCTAATTTTAAAGCAAAAATATATACATTAATTCTTGAAGAAAAGAAAATAGAAATGAAGTTATATGGTGAAAAGATTTCAATAATTGAGAATGTTAGAGGAGATTAAGTTTTATTAACAAAACAAGTTTTATTTTTGGAAAAATGTTAAAAATTAATCTTTCTAAAATGACTACTAAACGTTATTGGAGATGTGAAACTTATTATTGTGATGCTACAACACACCATAAAGCGAGTCATCTTAAAACTAAAAAACACCTCTCTCGATCTAAACTTGCTTTAGAGAGAGAGAATTTAACTCAAACAAATAATAATAATATTCCATCAAATAATTTTGAAGGTAAAATAATTTCATCTTCAAATAATATTCCATGGTTAGATTTTGATCCTTCAAGTAGATTTGCTTTTGAAAACTTTGAAAAACAAGGTGGTGATTTACAATCTTCAAAATTAACATCAACATTATTGAAACCCTTAACTGAAAAATATCCAGGTGAAAGACATTTATTTAAACACAACTATACTGGACCTGGAACACGATTAGATATTAGACTTGATGAAAATAATAATCCCAAACAAGGAGAGGAATCAATAAATAGAATTGACCAAGCTGCTTTAAAACATGACATTGCTTACAATTCAAAATATCTTAGAGAGAGACATGTTGCTGATGTTAATTTAATACATGATTTAAATAATATACAAAATCCATCAACCCAAGAAAAGATTCAAAGAGCTCTAGTTAAATTAGTAATGAAGGGTAAGATCTTTATAGGTGGTTTTCTCCATGTTAACATGGAAAAAACTGGTCTACCAAGGATGGCAAAAGATGTTGGTAATAAAAAGATTATTGAACAAGCAGACACTGAAAAACACTTCGAGAATGCATCCAAGACTGATTTACAAATCCAAACAGAATCACAAATAAAATATGCTAATGAATTACACCATAAATTTAGAAAATATAAAAAATATCTAAAAGTTCAAGTTTATGGAAAAGATCATACTTGGTCTGCTGATTTTGTCTTTATGCCAACCAAATCATCAGACCCTGAAAAATATAAAATAATTTTAACTGTAATAGATTTATATACAAGATTTGCTTTTGCAAGATGTTTAGAAAATAAAACAGGATATTCTATTACAGAAGCATTTGAAAATATATTTGAAGAATATCAAAGAATTCCAAAATATTTATGGTGTGATAAAGGAACAGAGTTTTATAACAAAGTTTTTACAAAACTTTTACAAGAAAATGATATTAAATTATATTCAACAGAAAATGAAGGAAAAGCAGCCGTAGTTGAAAGATTAAATAGAACATTATAAAATAAAATGTGGAAATATTTTACTGCTATTGGAAAACAAAAATGGAACAATGAATTATTGCAAAAGATGGTAAATGAATATAATAATGATGTACATAGCTCTATTAAAGAAACACCTTTAAATGCTTCTACAATAGAAAAACCAAAGTTTAAAATTGGTGAGAGTAAGAATATTTTTCAATTTTTATGTTAAAGTGTAGTAGTGTATATAATGGGAACACCCGCTTACCCTTACCTATTTTAGAAATCACTAGATAAAAAATTACTTAGAATTCAACAAATCTTTAAATTGAAATTTCTATTACACATATATTTTGGCTATCTAAATTTTTCAAAGTACCCATCTTTTTTAAAAAAATATTTTTTCAATGTTTATATTTTGGGTATCTAAATTAAAAAATATTTTTTTTCGGTGTTAAAAATCGTTAATGTTAAGATTTTTTTAAATTAGTAATACCTTAGACGGTTGGGGTGAGCCGGTGTTCCCATTACATACACTACTATTTTATTTCTTTATGTATTATTTGACACTTTTCTGGGTCATTTTTAGTCCTCGATCGCTTTTTTTCTTTACTACTCGAATAAATCAGAATGTCATCCAAATACACCATTGCTCCATTTATTTTGCCTATTACTTTTGTCATCATATACTGGAACGTACCTGGTGCTGCAGCAATGCCGAACGGCATTCTATTGAAACAGTAATTCCCTTTCTTTGTTGAGAAGGCTGTTTTCTCTTGCGCTTCTTTGTCTAACTCCACTTGGTAATATGCATTACCAAGGTCGATTGAGCTAAAGAAACGGACCTTCATAATAAATCTAACATCTCGTCTGTGTTTGGCATTGGAAATCCAAGCATAGCCTAATATCATTTTTCTCTTTTTTCAAGTTGCATTTCCGTATAATCCCGTTTTCGTACAAATTTGCTTCTTCAATTTTTGTTTTCGAATTTAATGATTGAAGATATGGCTTTATGTTTATCGGTTCACCTCTTGTAATTATCTTATGTCTTACTAAATGCGTGCGACCCACATCACATTTATCCGACATAAACACGTTTCTACTGTTAATTAATGTTTCCTTTCATTTACTATCCTCATTAATCTTTAGGTGTTCCAACGCTCGCGTCAATCGTTCTCTATCCTTTATTTGTGTGCCGAATTTTGCTTCAATGTTACAAATATAGTTCTTGTCTTTTTCACTAGATTCGATATCTTTCTTTTTTTCCAGTCTATATCCAAATGCTTCTTGTAATTCTAGTGCTCCAATCATCTCTGGTGTCACTTTCTCCGCCACATTGAATGCAACCTCCTTTGAAATTTCTCCTATAGTTACTTTAATCTTAGTTCTTCCAATTGCCTCTATCGTACTTTCATTTGCACATCGTAACTTATCGTCGCTTCTCATCAATTGTTGTCTTTGTAACTTGTTAAAACAGTTCACACTCATTACGCTTATTCGTGCTCCGGTGTTTAATAAACAGTCAAATATTTCGCCATTCATTATTACTGTTATACAAGGTCTTCCATGTAGCCTGTTATACACAATAATAATAATAATAATAATAATAATAATAATAATAATAATAATAATAATAATAATAATAATAATAATAATAATAATAATAATAATAATAATAATAATAATAATAATAATAATAATAATAATAATAGTAAACATAATCAACATGTATGGTTCAACAACCGATATGCAAGATTTTATGATGCCTTTGATGAAATCAGCTTCAAAGAAAACGAAAATTGGTATATAATAATTGCAATTCAAGGATATAAAGTTGATAATAATGATGTGTATTCTCCTATTTGGAAAATTATGTCTGCTAGACTTTGACAACTATTTTAATAACTGTTGACGTATTTAATGTATTTAATAAATGTATTTAGTTATATTTGTTTTTCACTTTATTAACAAGGAAATAGCAACATTATTGCAAAATACATGGTAACTTTAACAAAAACAATATATAAACAAACTTACATTATAATTTTTAAGTGTTAATAATGACTGTAGAAAAAGATTAATATTATTAATTAATTATCGAATTATTTGTTATTAAGAACTTTTAATCAACTTTTTGTTCGAAAACTTATCCGAAATAGCAGGTATAAAAATGGAGGACATATTATCGGTTTCAAATGCATTAAATATAGGCTGAGAGTGAAGAATCTGGATTCGATGAAACTGATGAGGAAATTAACCACGATTACTGAGGAAATTACTAAACCTATAGTATAGATGAACCTAAAAAAAATTACGGATAAAATTATGAAGCTCGAGGATAACGAATGTATGAATTTTACTGATTGTGTAGATCATATCGTTGAAAATGTTATGAAATGCGGAGATGATGTTTGTGAATATGTTATTTAATAAATTTTAGTTATTTACTTTAAGTTAATTTAATTAAAAGTTAATATTCGATATTAATATTAATTGTTTAACATTGTTAATTGTTTAACATTTATTTAATGCTGCTATCAAGAAATCATCACTTTATAAATTATTATTATTATTATTATTATTATTATTATTATTATTATTATTATTATTATTATTATTATTATTATTATTATTATTATTATTATTATTTAAAACAATAAAATGATAATTGACAAGGACTATCGTATAGTCGAAAATTCTTTCATTAAATACATTATTTGCAGCAAAAGGCTTAAATTATCATTTTATTGTTTTAAATAATAAATGCTGCTACCAAGCAATCATCATTTTATTATTATTATTATTATTATTATTATTATTATTATTATTATTATTATTATTATTATTATTATTATTATTATTATTAATATTATTATCATTATTATTATTTGGGTTTTACTATTATTATAATTTTATTATTAGATTATGATTCAATATTTTATAAAATTGAATTCAATTGGATCATTTGAAAAATATAAAATTTTAGTCGATATCATTGGATTAAAAATAAATATAAAATCAAATGTTAATATAATTTAATATGGATATGAAGTTATTACTATTATTAATAAATTGCTATGTTCATTCGAAAACATTTTCTTACAACATTGAATTAAAGCCTTATTTACAAGAAACTCAGGTTGTTTTAATTATATAAATATATTATTATTATTATGATTGTTTTTGTTTGTTATAATATATAATTATTTATTTAATAGAAGTTTAATTTTGAAAAAATTTAAGAGCTTAAACGAAATGCTATTTCATTTATAATAAAATAATCTTTTAATTACTTTAATAAAGATCAAGATTAAAATTAGAATGAAAAATTATTCAAGTGAGTGGAAGAAAAAAAATAAAATTCTTTGATTTGTACTGATTTGATTGCCAGAAAAATTTGGAACATTTTCAATGACAACTTAATAATTTTAATGATATTAATTTGTTAAAATAAAATTTGTTTTCAGTTGGTTTTTAATTTATACATAGGGAATTTTCTAGTGAAATATATTTCAATTTTGTTTTATGCATTTGTTTGCATTGTGTCAGATTGGTTTTCCTATGAAGTCCAGAATTATATATAAAAAAAAAAAAAAATTCTTATTAAAAAAAAATTTGTTAATGGTTTTTTTGTTAAACATTAAAAAGAAACTAAAATTCTAAATTGCATCCACCGCTTCCAACTAAAGCTGGCCCTGCATATATATATATATATATATATATATATATATATATATATATATATATATATATATATATATATATATATATATATATATATATATGCAGGGCCAGCTTTAGTTGGAAGCGGTGGATGCAATTTAGAATTTTAGTTTCTTTTTAATGTTTAACAAAAAAACCATTAACAAATTTTTTTTTAATAAGAATTTTTTTTTTTTTTTTTAAATAAAATTTCCTTGAAAAACTACTGGCCTACTAGTTTTCGAAGTGTTTAAGAATTGTTTAATTATTTCGCAAAACAAAATAAATTATACATGCATAAATTTATTTTGAAACGGCCTGCTATATTCGGTTTAGTTATTTCGATTAAAAAAATTAATGCTAAAAAAAATTATTTTAAAAGTCTACCAGTTCTATTCAGTTTTCAATCAGTTCAGTTGTTATTTGGTAAACTTTTTTCGCTAATAAAAAAAAATTTAATATTAAAATTTTAATAGTAAAATAAAAAAGTGTTCAGTACAGTTTAATAGTAAAAAAGTGTTTTGTTTCAGTACATTAGTTATTTTGCGGAATTGAATCATTGTACGGTGGTAGGTATTATTTAATTATTTTTATCTTTACTTCTAAAATTTATATTTTTTTAATTAAAAAAATTTTTATTAGCTTACCTATATCATAAAATATGAATTCAAAGACAAAATTATCCGGGTGTGAAAATCGAAAACGAAAGGCGAAGAGAGAGTTGGAGGAACAAAAAAATCAGGGAAGCCTTAACCAATATTTAAAAAAAGCAAATTTGACAATACCTACAATAACGTTAACGGATGATCAGATTATTCCAGAGGATAGCACAAATGGTGAAGTTAGAAATAATGCCACTAATGAGACACAATCTATAAATTTACAAACAGAAATAACATCTTCATCTAACAAAGAGCTTTTAACCATACATTTAACTGAAACTATAAGTAATAGTGCTGATTTTCATTCAATTGATCCCGCAACTTGGCCTAAATTTATTAATGATAAAATTAGAAAAATTATTATTGAGCAAGGACCAATGCAAATAAGGAAAGAAGTTTATCCCCGTGATGATGATGGACGAAGTTTTACTAATTATTATTACAATCGTAAATTACCTAATAATGAAATTATACCAAGATCATGGTTAGTTTATTCAAGTTCAGCCAACCGTGTTTTCTGTTTTTGTTGTAAATTGTTTATAAATCAAATAGAAGGAAACCAGCATTTGATTATAAATGGTTTTAGTTGCTGGAGAAATTTGTCAAAAACACTTGCAGCTCATGAAGTTAGTACATTACATGTTAATTGTTTTTTAAAGTGGACTCAATTAAAAAAGAAAATGAACAACTT
This sequence comes from Schmidtea polychroa, assembly GCA_959609185.1. Classification (NCBI taxonomy): domain Eukaryota; kingdom Metazoa; phylum Platyhelminthes; order Tricladida; family Dugesiidae; genus Schmidtea; species Schmidtea polychroa. Next base: position 141,670 of record CAUHTR010007693.1, read on the forward strand.
AACTACAATAGATGCTGAACTCGTAAAAGTATACGCAGTTGAAAAGAAACATTGGTACGCTGTTTTGGAGAGAATTGTCGAAATCATAAAATATCTTGCCAGACAATGCCTGTCTCTGCGTGGCTCGTCAGATACTATCTATGAAAAAAATAACGGTAACTTTTTAAAATTTGTAGAACTTTTTTCTAAATTTGACATAGTAATAGCAAATCATTTAGCAAAGATACAAAAAAAGGAGACACAAACAGTTCATTATTTAGGCAAAACTATACAAAATGAAATAATATCGTTGATCTCTTCGAAAATTTTGCAAAATATTATTCAAATGATAATTAATGCCAAATATTTTTCTCTAATATTAGATTGCACTCCTGATATTAGTCATAACGAACAAATGACATTTATAGCCAGATTTGTCAATAAAGATGAAAATAATGAAGTTGCAATAAGCGAACATTTTTTGGGATTTTTAAAAGTATCTGACTCCACAGGAAAAGGTTTAGCAACTTATCTTATTGACAACATTAAAGATTTAGGTTTGAATATTAATGATCTACGTGGACAAGGTTACGATAATGGCGCAAATATGCATGGGAAAAATAATGGGGTCCAAAAACGTATTTTAAATTTGAATTCTCGTGCATTTTTCGTCCCATGTGCTGCACATACACTTAATTTAGTAGTGAATGATGCAGCCAAAATTAACACAGAATCATTTAGTTTCTTTTCCACTATTCAAACAATTTATAATTTCTTTAGCGCTTCAACAAAACGATGGGAGTTCTTAAAAAAAAATACTAAAATTACAGTAAAACCTTTGTCAGCCACCAGGTGGGAATCAAGAGTCGATGCCCTTCGTCCACTTAGGTTTGAAATAGCTGAAATTTTAGATGCTTTAGTTTACATTTATGAAAACCTAGAAATAGATAATAATACAAAGCATGAAGCTAAGGCTGTGGCTTTCAAAATAAAAGAGTATGAATTTATATGTTCAGTGGTTATTTGGTACGATGTTTTAAGTAAAGTTAACGTTGTTAGTAAACTGCTCCAAAATCCAAATCAAAACTTAAATGTTTCTTCAGTTGCTATAAATAGTCTTATTAAATTTATTGAAGAATATAGATCCGATGAAAATTTTAGTCTTATTCTTCAAACGGCAGAAAATATAGCAGCTGATTTAGAAATACCTGCGAAATTCAAAGATAGTACGTTACGAAGAAGAAAGAAAAAAATTTTTGGTTATGAATCTGTAGACGAAACGCCAGTTGATCCGATACTTAAATATAAAATATCATTTTTTCTGCCAATTTTAGATATTACTATCAATTCTTTAAAAGAAAGGTTTAATCTTTTCACAAAATATAGTGAAAAATTTGAATTTATACATAATATAAAAGAAATTAACAAAATGGATGATAATACATTAAAAAAACATTGTTCTGATTTAGAAATAATGCTAACCGATGGCGAGAAAAAAGATATATCTGCAACAGAATTATTTAATGAAATAAAAATAGCAAAGGAATTTTTGAAAGACTTTGAAAACCCACTAAACATCTTGCAATATATATATAAAAATCTACTGGATTCCATTTTTCCCAATTTTGTAATTGCTATTAAAATATTTTTAACTTTACCAGTTTCAGTTGCTAGCGGAGAACGATCTTTTTCGAAGCTTAAACTAATTAAAAATTATTTAAGATCAACAATTTCACAAGAAAGATTAGTTGGTTTAGCAATGATATCGATTGAAAGTGATATATGCGACAAATTAGATATACATAATTTAATTGATGAATTTGCCAGTTTAAAAGCTAGAAAAGTAAATATCTAGAATAATAGTTTTGTCAATTTTTATACAAAATATATGTATGTTATGTAATTTTTGTATATTATAATATTGTTTCAATAAAATAAAAAAATATATAAACAAAATAAAACCTGTATTTCACTTGGAAAAGAATTATTATTAATTTTTTAATGTTTTTATTACAAATTTAATATTGCCAATTAAATTACGTTAATTCCAAAAAACCAATAAAATAAATGGGCGTCTAAAATGAGTTTCGCATCGGGGCACTACTAATGCTAGAGCCGGCGCTATATATATATATATATATATATATATATATATATATATTAAACATGATTACTGAAGTGTTTTATTAATTACTTTTTTTAATTAATTAATTTTTTTATTGATTACTTTGTTAAAAATAATATTTTTATATAAAATTTTTTTACATTGCAAAAAGAAATTTTATTAGTATTTTGACATATATTAATTAATTTATGGAGCTTAGTCTCATCATTAAAAGTGATCAAATCATTTAAAGATCATTTTAATTAAAAATTATGCATTTTTGGAATTTTTAGTTACTTTTAAATTTTTAAAATAATTTTTATAAATATAAACAAACACATACACACAATTATGGGTTCCAATTCCGGTCATAATGATTGATCCGGGGCTTGGATTTCTTCACTGAAAAAAATTAATATAAAGTTTAAACCGAAAGTTTCTTTTAAATTCATTTTAAAATTCAGTTTTTTATTTCATTCATTATTAAAAAATGTGTATTATTATTATTATTAGTAATTCATGTATTATAAAAAATATACCAATAAAATGGAATGATAGCGACTTAAAAATAAACAAATATTGATTAAATATTGATAAAGTTTCGTTTGTAGTTACAAGTGGCATCTGAGGAAACAGAGGTCGTCCAGAATTTTGCCACTGAAAGAACTTCGTTATTCAGTTATTATTTTTATTTATCTATATCCTCTCTTCAAACCATTATCATGCTAGCCTCCATTTTCAGATCGAGTCAAATCTTTTTGAATATTTGACGTGCTATGCCATCATTAATTGGTTTATTCATTTTTTCTGCTGTAGTTAACAGTTGCTCAGAAATAATTTCATTCCAATAGTTAAATCTAATATTCTTGTTTTAACACTCATGAATTTATCTTTTGTTTTTTCCTGTTAATTTGATATCTTTATTGAAATTATTGATAGTCCAAAGATTATCGAAACGTTTTAATTGTGTAAAATATCTTCATTTCTAAAAACTAGAAATATGTTCATATCGTATTGATAAATGTGTCCAAAAATATGTTGAAAATTGTTTTTTAAAACAAATATTTAAAATTTTGTGGTTTTTTATCTTCATTCTTATAATTGAGCCGTCGTCATTGTTTTCCTTTATTTACAATCATTTATTGATAAATTCAGTAAGTTTTTCCAGCCAATTACTTGGGAATTTTAAATAATATTTCTAATATTTTCATTTGGCTATAATTACTAATGCATATTATTACATTAATAACTACTTTTGTTGGCAATTAATTAACATGCGTGCGTGGTAATCTTACCAAAAATAAATTGTAGTGAATCGGCTTGTTATTTTATCTAATTTAAATGAATGGTGTGCTATACATGAATTGTTGATAGAACTGTCAACTTAGCAAAGATTACAAGATGTGCAATGCATGTCATATTGATATTTTGTATAGATAGCAATCGACGTATATAGTACACAAGTGTTTAACATTTAAAATCCAACATCTCTCTATTTTATGAAACATTTTACTTATAATCAGTGGCGTAACTAGTGGACGCAGGACCCTGCATTGCAAGGACGCAAATTATTACTAAAAAATATTTACAATCATTTTCTGAAACTTATTTCCCGCAGTTATATCTGCCTACAAACATAAAATTATCATTGAATAGCGGCTGATGTGAATAACTATGAATAACTTTAACCGAAAAATATTTTGCCAATATGAAGGCACGGAAGAAAGATTTTAATATTTAGGGTCCATTAAGTTTTAGTTTCATTTTTGTATTATTTTTATGATATATGAAAAAAATTATTGTGGAATTATTTTACATTGCGCGGGGGGCCCAAATTTTGAAGTTCCGCCACTGCTTATGATATTAATTTTATTTACAAAGTCATACTAAAGTATTGATGACCACACAAAGTGAAAAACCTTTATATTTATTACAAAATACTCCAGAAAAATGATTAGTTCCATTATCTATTTCTTGTCTTCATAGACCTCAAGTAATGTATCATTTTATAAACGTAAGACTCCAATCGTGTTTTGACAATGATTTTAATGTGAATATCTTTAAAAATATCTCATTCTTTGTCAATGCCGAAAAATAAATTATTATTTCTGATCAGTTTCAAGAAATAGCGACTACAAATTTTAACATTGTCATTGACAACCAAAGAATGATCAGAATAAGAGTAAAAATTTCAGCAGTTGGAAAATTATTTTTTAAAAAATAAAATATATAAACCAACTTAAAAATCTTTTTTCTCAATATTAAAGACAAGACCGTATTAGCCCATGGCAAGGCCCTAGGCAGCGAGTACTTGATAAAGAGAACGTACCAGTAACATCTTGATTAACTTAAGGTGAAATAACTTTTTTGTACTTAAAATGTTTTGTAGAGTGCATGATAATCCGCATAAGAACTATGCTTTCAATCCTTTGTACTGCTTTCGAGATTAAAAAATTTGGCCACCTTAATTAATGTGAAGAATATCTCAGTAGATGATAAAAATACTATAAAATCAATAACTAGGCAATAAGTAATGTTTTAAAGAAATTAAGGAAAGACAGAAAATTCATGAGATTTATAGTCAACGATAATATTGTTTGATACATTGTGAAACTCCCAACTCCAGTTCAAATTCTATTTATTTAATTTTAAATTTTATTTTACTTCTTGCTCGAACACCCATATTTTTATACCTGTTAATAATTTTTTTTGTATGACAAACTGTCGATGACGTTTTTATTTGACTAGCTTACATTATGGATTTTCTTATGGATTTTCTTAAATCAAGATCTTGAACGTTTCATGAAAGCTTGAAAGTTTTCTTTATGATGACTACATAAGTTGGTTAAAGAAATCATTGAAGAAAGTAAATCCGCTACTTCATTGATTGTTCACGGAAGAGAAATTCAAATCGTCCAAGGTTGCTAATGTACCCAGTTCTGAATATACAGCTAAATACATTTTATTATATGAAAATAAATACAATCAAAGATGTACTTTCATATAAAAATTATTTTGCTTTAAGCATTAAAAATGAAATATTTATTAAAAATGCAAATAAATACAAGTGAATGTAGTAAAGACGTTTTCATATACATTCCTGTAATCTCCGTAGTTTGTATTGATATTCAAAAAATATTTATTTGTTTGTTTTAATTAAGTGTGAACCACGAGATTCATTCTGTTTCAAGGATAACCAATGTTGTTCCGATTTAGTTTGTCAATTCAAAGACGGTATTATTATTTATTTTGCCATTATTAATTTAAGGAACAAAATTTGAAATATTAAAATATAAGAATATTAACATGTTGACTGTCCCGTCGATAATCTGTGACTGGGCTACTACTTTTTCAGAATGAATAAAACTCGCAAAATATCATTGACTAAAGAATTCTGGACAATATAAAAAATGGTTTTAATTTCGATTCAAAAATGACCATATATTTACTCCTTATAATCCTTAAAACTATTTCTTAGCACAGACCTGGACATACATTTTGGATGAAGAGCCAAATTAGGAATATAAAATGAGCGGCGGACCGATATTAAAATATTATTTTAGACATGTACTATTTATTATCATGAAAAAAGGAATTTCAACATAAAGAATAAATAGTTAAACATACATGGCAATTATTTAATTATAAGATAACACCTATCAAACATTCTTTTCCTGTCATCATCAGGTGGGATATAATAACTATATAAATTAAGGATTTTTAACAAATTTATTAATTATATAAAAAATATTTTTTATTTAATAATTATTTTTAAAAAATTATAATTAAATTAATATTTTATTTTTTAAAATTTTAGCATTCAAAATTTAATTTAATAATTTAAAAATTTTATTAAAAATTTTATTAATTATTTAATTTAATACAACAATCAATACGTACAATGTACAAAAAATTATTTAAAAACATTCAAAACACAAGTATTTACTGCATTCTGCACATTAATTTTCGGATTCAATGACTTTATCAACAACGCCTCACAAATCACACGTTGCCAATAATTATCGAAATTTTTTAATAAAATTTTAAAATCAGACATACATATTTTAATCTTACAGCCCTTATTGTGCTCACCAATGTTGGTCAATGCCTTCGGTCTATAATGTTCTCGAGCTCGAATACAGAGATGACGGGAAGTCTCTCAAATGTATGTGGCATTACACCCATTACATGTAAAGAATAAATGCTACTCAAATTGGTAAAAATTTAATACAAATTAAATTTAATTTTACATTGTTTTTAAATTCACGTGTTAATCTTGTAGTTGAGATTCCTAAAAATATTCATAATTAAAAATGTTTGTTCACATATGTTAGTTGATCTAAAAATAACCAACATTTTTTTAACTTTAACTTGTTTGAATTTGTCGGAATTAATAGTGTTGTAAAATTTACATATTTCTTGCTGATGATAGACTTCCTTTAAATCAGTATCACAATGCTGAACGATAATTTCAAGTTGTAACTGATTCGGTATACTATCAATATTTACTGAAAGCTTGCTTCAATTGTTTGTGAAAAATCGTCACTCAAACCCTTAATAATTTACCAATATTCTTCATATTTATATCCTGATATCATCACCGAGTCCATGGTTAGAAAGTGGTCTAATTCTTAATCAATGGATGTTTAAGAAACAACTTAAGATTTTCATTTTAATACGGCGTTGAAGGCTTTTAAGATGTCACGATGTCCAAAGTAAAGCACTTAATTCGGGAAAGTACATAATATTTTTTATTTCTAGAAAGTGAATAATATACTCGCCAAAGAACTTTATCCAAGCCATCGAATTAGACTATGATAAAGAATATATGTATATTGAAATTTAATATCTCGAAGAAAACTAGTGAATTGTCTATGTTTCCGGCCCTTCGGTCGTATTAAATTTACGAGTTTAAAAATATACGATATCACTTGTCCAACTTTTAATATATTTTTACAAAATTTATGTTTATTTATGAATTGTAATTAAATTGTAATCAGAATTATGTCGGAATATTCGATATAAATATTTAATAAAAATTATAAGAACTTTTTTCAATTTCCACTACTGATTTCTTTTCAATTAACATTGTATTTATTAAAGAACTTAACTATGAATCAGTAAATATATAAAAAAACTGATATATTTACTGATAATTACTGAGTCAAGCTTTTTAATATATACCAATTAATAAAAATACTAAACTCTGGTGTAGTATTACATCGGTTTTGTACATTTATAATCATTTACTTATTTAAGTTTTAAATAATAAAAGTAAAGTATTTTATAATTTTTATAATAATTTACAGGCATAGGTTCATGTGTCCCTTTTCAATGGAATTCTAAATTGCAATCTCCAAGATTGTGTCAAAAGGATTCCGACTGTGAGTTGACAATGTGTTGTGTTAAAGAAAATGAAGATGATTTCCAGCAAGGGTTTTGCAAAGTTAAATTTCGACGAGATGTTTGCAGAAATACGGTAGCTGTTCATGATTATGCAAAGCAGCTACCAATTAGTGATCAGTATGGAGGTCAGACTTTTCGAAGGAAAAGGCAATTACTTAAACGACTAATACAATTTTGAATTGTTAATATTTAGAAATAGTTTCAATAAAGAATTAATTTTCTTCTTTTCTGATCAAAATCATAATAATAATAATAATAATAATAAATATTATGACAATAATCAGTTGCGCATCTAGGTATTTGACTTTTGAGGATGAGTTATTTTTATTTATTTTCCTAATATTTTGAATAAAAATTTATATTTTAATTAAAAAAAATATTAAAAATTAAAATTAACAATTTAGTATACTTCGGTTCTGTAAATCTACAATCAATTATAGTCATTGTTTTAAAATGTCAAAAAAATCTGATTAGACAAGATTCAAAACTTTACAGAAGTCAACAGCACTTTCATCATATTTTTATTCTTGGGTGTTAAGAAATAAGGCAGTGACTTTAACTTTGAATAACGCCAACGTACAAATGATAGAGACTAATGTGGCTTTAAAATACACCAGAAAACATTCAGATACGTTTTCTATAATATAAGAAAAAATTCAATAATCTTACATTATAGAAACATACATAATCACTTTGATTTTATGCTAATGTCCTAGGGTTTTGACGACTTTGCAAATGTATCATATATAGAAGAATAACTGTTTCTAGACAGAATAGAACAAAATAACGGCAAAATATTATTCAATTTATTATCTTGTTGAATAAAGGAATTTATTTTTGGTTTTATTAATTTCAAATTAGATGAATTACTGTATTTTCAATTTTTATTAATAACTATCACAATTTATTATCATGTTTAGCCTCGCTGAAATAATCTCTACCATTTTCATTTTGATTAATACACCATTTTCAAATTCAATCTGCCATAAACAGATAATGTATACGCTACTCCAGGGGTTGTAATCTATGACACGTGGTGGAGTTGTCAATGGCAATTTTATATTGTTTGTTTTTTAATTAAATATATTAAAAAATTATTTTGTGATAAAATTATTTTCATAAAGAACTGTACTATTTAATGTGACAGACATATACCATTACTTATTTTTAAAAAGAAATAAGGTGCCACCCTGAATTAATTGGCAGAATGACTTGGAACATCACAGCAAAAAGGTTACCGACCCCTGCTCTTCTCTATACATACACACATACTTAGTAGTTGTTTGTATGTCAACCACAGACCAACTATGAAATATATCCGTTTCTATCCATACTATAAATTTCACAAATGACCAAACCACCATGGGTTATTTCGCATTGGTGTATTTTATGTTATTATTATTATTATTATTATTATTATTATTATTATTATTATTATTATTATTATTATTATTATTATTATTATTATTATTATTATTATTATTATTATTATTATTATTATTATTACGAACATATACATATTTTATTCGAAATCTGAAGTAAAATGAAAGAATGATAAAAGAATAATACAAAGAATAATATTGCTGGGGAAAATGAGAAGTTAGATTGAAACTTTGTTGTTCAAAATTATATTTAATTTTATATAAAACTTTTATATTATAATTTATAATCTTGTATTTCTGCATATTCGACAATTATGTTGTGAATTTGGAATATGTTATATGGGAAATAAAATTAGTCTAATTAAAATTAATAATTTCAGTAAAGTATAATTTATGGTTATTATTAATTATGTTTATTGTTAGTACTAATTTGACCGAAGCACATAATTAAGGGAGGATTAGACACAAATTAAGGTTTAATATATGATATAATTAATTTAAATCTAGAAAATATATCTACACCTACTTGAGATAAGGACATAAAAAAGGGTATGGCCAATGACTAGATGCATATACTATAGAAAAGCAGACAGAGAATGTTTATAAAAAAATTAATATTTATAAAGAAAAATAAACACAAATGAACATTAACATAGAGCCTTCACATTTAATAAGTGACATGTTAATAGTATTTCGAAAAATAATTTTATTCCACAATTATTTTCCATAGGCAAAAAATTTAATTAAGTTATAATTTTTTGTACAATTTGGTTAAAGATTGCGGGATTATTTAGAAAAAATTATATAATATTGGAAGAATTATAAACACATTTTCAGTTATTAGCAAGATTGTCGTTTACGCTTTTCACTAATATATTATTTTTATTATGAATAACCATTATAAATTATAAAAGTATTTTTAAAAATTCATTTTAAACTTAAAGCATGTGATTAATCATGAAATTAATTACAATCACTATTCCAAGTTATTAATTAATTAATCTTTTATATAATCTTTTTACTGAATAAATTAATTAAAAATAAGCAAATTGATGAAGAGTTGTTTAAATCTATTTGCCCAATGGGGTCACAGCCAGCAAAAATGTATGGGCTTCCGAAAATCCATAAAGATGGCGTACCTATGAGGCCTGTTTTATCCATGCCCAGTATGAAATAGCCAAATTTTTGGATGAATTATTAAAACCATTAATACTATTAGAATTTGAATGTTAAGATAGTTTTGAATTTGTTTCCTGCATTGCACAATATGATAGATAAAGTGTGGATGAAATTATGGTTTCGTTTGATGTTTGTAGTCTGTTTACTAATGTACCATTGGTTGAAACAATTGAATATCATATTTTGGATGGAAGAGCATTTCGTGAACTTCTGGAATTTGCTATTTCAAAAATCAATTTTCTTTTCAATAATGAATGGTATCAACAAATATATGAAGTTGCCATGGGTCCTCCTTTAGGACCAACGATGGCTTCAATTATTTTAGCAAGCTTAGAAAAGAAAATTGCATCTTTCCAATGTATGAAACCCACTGTTTATAAACGGTGTGTGGATGATAATTTTCTTATATTTGAAAATCAGAGGCATGTTGATCCGTTTTTGCATTATATGAATAGTCTACATTAAAAACATTGTATTCACATGTGAAACGGAGAAAAAATCATCGCTTGCTTTCTTGGATCTGTTAATACCAACTGATATTGGTCTCTATACTTTATCCGAAAGTTTTTGTGAATTCAAGTATAAAAGAAATATGGTGAAGGAGTTCATTTATCGTTCACGGTCTTTATCTTCTACTTTTGAAAATTTAGTAAAACGTGTTGACAAATTGTTTGAATTGTTAGTGAAGAACGATTATTCAAAATCCTTTTTATTAATTATGGTAAAAGAGATTGTTGACAAATTTATTAAAAATCCTAAGGATCCATGTTTGAGAAAATCTGGATGTGATGTTGTTGAGGCGTGTGAGTCTGATGAATTAAATAAATAGTGTAAGCAACGATGATGAGCCTGAATTTGTATTAGTATTGCCGTACTCAGAAGGTTTTTATAAAGTGAAGATAAGAAAGCAGTCAGGGAATTTAAACTATAGGTAAGTACTCAATATGTTTATGAATAAGTCTAAAACTCCGGTCGAATTGTGTTCCGATCTCGTTTATCAGTTTACATGTAATGGGTGTAATGCCACATACATTGGAAAGACTTCCCGTCGTCTATATATTCGAGCTCGAGAACGTTGTAGACCGAAGGCTTTGACCCATAATAATGAACACAATAAGGGCTGTAAGATTAAAATAGGTATGTCTGATTTTAAAATTTTATTAAAAAATTTCGATAATTATTGGGAACGTGTAATTTGTGAGGCGTTATTGATAAAGTCATAGAATCCGAAAATAAATGTGCAGAAATCAGTGAATACTCGTGTTTTAAATGTTTTTAAATAATTTTTTGTATATTATATGTATTGATTGCTGTTTGTTAAATTAATTAATTAATAAAAATATTTTAAATTATTAAATTAATTTATAAATGTTAAAAAAATATTTAAAATATATATAATGTGTCATTTTATTTTTCGACTACCATAGAGAGGTCCTCAATCTTTTCAGTAAAAAACAAAGAATTATGTAATTTTAATTATGATTTTTAAAAAATGAAATGCTTTTATTAAACAATAAAAATTTTTTATATAATTAATAAATTTGTTTAAAATCCTTAATTTATACAGTTATTATATACCACCTGATGATGATAGGAAAACTGTCGAAATATATCGTGAAAAGAATGTTTGGCGTTATTTCATAATTAAATCATTGTCATGTATATTTAACTATTTTATAGAAAACTCTAAATATGTGACTTTGGCCCCTTTTGCTGTTCGCAATAGCCTAAACTGCTGCAGCAAGATAGTTGTTCATTTATTTAGGTATCTTTGATGCCAAAGCTTCAAACTAAAAAGAAATTATTAGTTTATTTTAGTTTCATAAAATAAAATAAATTAAACATCTACATTAAAGCAATTGATAAGCTCTTAGTCAATGTCGTACATGTTGGAGTATTAGTTTAGTATTAGCTAACCTTTTTCACTAAATTAAAAAGCATGACCAAAAAACTTTGCTTGCGTTATCCTCTGTCTATTTCTTTTCTTACGTGTTTATTATTGCCAATAACTATTTATAATTATCACTATTATTGGTGTTTATTGCTGTTATACTGCTAGTGAATACAACAAAATAATATCAATAATTATATAATAATCTCTTATTACAGAATAAATAATTGTGAACGATGGCTAATAGATTTCGTGGTGCAGAAGTGTTAGATCAAATACTTGCAATGGACGACGACGACGATGAAGATGATTCTGTTGCAAGCGATGATGACAACGAAATTGAAGATGACTTCCTATATGCAAATTTAAGTAGTGAGGATGATGAAGACAGCTCTATTAAAGAAAATGATGACAGCGATACGGATACTGATGTATAGAAATGGCATAACATGCCACCAGATTAAGCAGTATTTGCCAGATTTCCATTTACAGTTCCCATTAAAGGTTCAGAAGTTACAAATACAACTCAAACCGTGTTGGATTTTTTTCAACTGCTTTTCACAAATGAATTGTTAATGGAAATTACATAAAGCAGATCAATGAATATGCTGGGCCTCAAGTAGCTAATCGTCCATTCCGTAGATACTCCATCTGGACGAAATGGAAACCAGTTTCATTTAGCATCAAAATTTACTGAAAAAAAATGAAATCTTTTATTTTTTTTATTTTTGGGCTTGGAATGGGTGGGGCGCACAAAATAATGAGGATAGGAAAGGGTTAATATTATTTGTAGGGCCTAATAAAAATGTTGCTTAATAAAAATACCAAAATAATTATAATTTTTTAATACAAAAAAATAATATTTCAAAAAATTAAAAAAAAAATAATAATAATAATAATAATATACCATGTGACTATTTGTGTGTGACTAATACCTATAGACTAATACCCTTGCGACTAATACATATAGGGGACAAAATATTTTGTTGGATAAACTCTTCACTCTTCTTTTAATATTTTTTAGGCAAATATATATATATATATATATAATATTTTTTTAGGCAAAATAATTATTATTTTAAAAAACAACAAAGGGCATACAATTAGGCACACAATAAATCAATATTTTATTTTATATTTGACATGAACCTTTATTTTACAGTCTGGAAATAAATGAAAGTACAAAGAAGTTAATTGTAAAAAAGATAAAAGATGTTATTTATAAAAGTCAATTTCGATACAAATGTCTGTGTTTTTCATATAGCATGAAGAATAAATAAAAATCTGATTTTTATAGTTATAGAAGTATAAAATATATTAAAGATGAATTATTAAAAAAACATAAAAACAACAATATTAACACATTTTTAATTACAAAAAATTTAATAATAAATATTGTAGTCTTTTTTCCACTCGAAAAATAAATTTAATAAGAAAATCTTATTATTAATATTATTAATAAATTTTCAAATAATACTTTGATAAAATTTTGAAATTAATTAATTTGTCTCCTATATAAATAATTCAACAACAAAAAATGATAACAACTTCATTTCGACTCAACGAATTTGTTGACAAACAAATCTTTCTAAACATGCCTTTTATCATTCATGCAAATGCCAAAAGATTTGTGTATTTCTGTCAATGTTCACAATTTGCAAATCAACATTTCAAGATTTGAATTGAAAATTAAAACAAAATATTTTAAAAAATTCAAATGATTAATTAAAACAAATTCAGCATAATTCAGATAGCAGTCTGAGGTATACAAAAGAATCCTCGAAATTTATGATTTTTTTTTACTATTTTAAAACAGTTTATTAATGCATTTCGTTATTCAAATTCCCCGACTTCAAATAAGTCTTACTTGAAAGTGCTTATATTGGGAACTTGAATAGGGAATTGTAAAAATTATTTTAAATCACCGCTACTTTTGATATTATTTTTGATACATCTGTTTGAATTTGTCTGTTGTTTATTGTTTTTATTTTCGTTTATACTTTTTAACAAAAAAAATAAAAAAGAATTTTTAAACTTTTTTAATGGAAACAAATATATTGTTTTAATAAGTAAGATGAGGCCTGGAGAAATTTTGACTTGAGGTCATTTTTTGTACGAATAAACAGTTTTCAGCAACGAATGACATTTATTTATTCTACAATGTTCCAACATGACATACAATGGTGAAAATACAATTTTATACAAAAACTAAATGAAAATACAAACAATATCCGGAATAATATAAATTTTTTTTATTAACATTTTGCTATTTAGTAACACTGCAATTTTATTCCATTGTAAATGAGAATGGTCTTACTCATATCGGGGTTGCTTTGGATTTGTAATAGACAAAGCCTAGGGACCCTATAAAACGTTCTATTGACGAAGCCTAAAACGATTTTGAAAAAAATATACATCAATAATTATATGAATTTTTACCTTTATTCAATTAGTGGAAATCAGAAAGTTTCTACATATTCCTTAACACGAAAAACAGTTAATATATCATGGTAATATTTGAATAACTGGTTAAAATCAAATTATAATTGATATGGCGCTCGATTTTCAACCTTTAACCCCAATTTATTTTGACACTAGCTTTCTCGTAAATGTAGCACCATTTCTAAATTGAATCTGCTATAAACAGAAATATGTGTACAGTATTCAAATTTATTAGTGGAATCCAGTCAGTATCACGGGACAACTATGAAATACATCCAATTATATCAAAATCCATAAAAACTACAATTATTTTTCTATGTAAATTACACTTGAAAAAGACAGTGCCGAAAATGTTTGTTTTTGAACTATAGACGTAATGAAAATTTATACGAAATTTTAAAATACTGTGGAAACAAAAAAGTATCGTGAAAAAAATAGTTTGTATGGTCCACTTTTGTCATGTAAAGATACTAATGTTCAAAAAGTTAATTCTAAATAATATGGAATGGGGGAAAAACATGAAAGTGTTAATTTTATAATTCAAGTGTTTTAGTTTAATTTGATTGTTAAATTTAATTTTTTATTATTAATAATTTGGTTCTATTAATTACTACACAAAATTTGCATTAAATATTAAATCATTGACATAAAGTTTTCATAATCAAATTATAATCACTATTATCGTACGTATGAATAAAAAATCTGTTGGTGATGGTGCTTTGAGGTTGATAAGATAAATTTCGTCAAAACCTAATTTCGATTCTGATATAGGTAGATATTTGGATGTTCTTAAAACAAATAAATATTCTTGATCTTCTCTGTTGAGCATTATCTGAGATTTGGCACGATCAAAAATTTCGATCTCTCGGCTTAGTCTATCATTTTCAACTGGGCTGCTAAAATAGCCATATGATTTCGTGTTGTCACTGTACATATGGACATCATGTTTCTCAGCAGGCTTTGCAAAAGGCATTATATCATCGACTGGATATTTGTCGATAGCGTCAGGTAAAATGTTAAGTTGACGGTGCTTAATACGTTTAGAACAATATAATAAGTAGTCACCATGATAGTCACATTTGTGCGTTCATTTTTTTTCTATTTCGCATTTTTAAATATTCTTACTCCACTATATTCTCCATATTAAAACAACATTTATGAGATTATATATACATATTTATAAATAGGAGGCACTACAACTATCAATTTAGAAATTAATACTACTAATTATCAAGGTCACACTAATAGTAGAAAAACTCGATATAATTGGTTGAAAAATTCGATGTCAAAGTTTGAGAACGGAAGTTTTACAATATGTAATAATGAAAAACGATTTATATAAACCCCATATATATATATATATATATATATATATATATATATATATATATATATATATATATATATATATATATATATATATATATATATATATATATATATATATATTTGTAGAAAATTTAAAAGTTGATTTTTATCCATTTCTCCTCAGTTTACAAATTTCTCTATTAATCTAAATTCCAATTTGTATTGTTGGATTTAATTGTTTACCGACTCGTCGACAATTATGAATATGAAATCATTCCTGGCTCTATCAACAATGGACGATCTGAAATATTAATTTTCAATTAATTCATTTGTTTAGATGCGTCAAAATAATCAATTAATAAATAATCTAATTTTAACCATATTATCTCATATTTGTTAGGGAAAAAATCAAAAAATAATTGATGTAAATTTTGTGAAAATATTTATAAAAAATAATATTATCAAATATAGTGAAGAAAATGTTTCATTATTTTTATCGTTTTAGATTTTTACAGATTTAGAAAATTAAAATTTTAAATTGATAATTTAAAAATTTTAATTTTATTACCAACATATCTATAGTAAATTTATGTTAAGGAATTTTCTTGGATAAAATTACGGTGAATAAAACGGTAAATACTGTTTATATATATTTTGCATGATAATATGGTAATTTCTCACTACAGTTTATGACAATTTTTAAAAATATTATTCAAAATAAACTCTCTAACTTGTTTAACTTATGTGACGAATATATTCTTCATGGTAAAGTCAAATTTAGAAACACTGATTAGTAGAATAAATAAACATACATCTCGAAGGACCTTCAATATTTGAAATGCTGTCTTCACACATATTATAAAATATTTTAATATTTTGTAGTTTAATGAATAATATTTGTATTTTCTTTTTT
>CAUHTR010007694.1:0-10194 GCA_959609185.1 Schmidtea polychroa
ACAACCAACGAACCTTGTGATGTAAAAGTAAATATGAATACTGGATATGTAATTCTTCCAAAAAAACCCAAACTGTCTATGATAAAATCCTTTTATCATTATTTAATTTACTATTTTAATTAGTAAATCCACGACATTCACAATTTATAACAAGAAAGTTTCAGCACATAGCCTTTCTCTATGTATAATACAATGAAACTTAAAAATATCTTGATCCACTCGCTGTTTAAAAGAGAGAAACAAAACCTTCATTCTTACCGCTAATGCTTAGGGCTACATCCGTCGAAACTGAAACTAATCTATTACTGACTATGTCATTTTTGGTTAGAAATTTTATAATTCCAGCACATATATCTTCACTTCGAGTTTTGGTTTTGGAAAAGTAGCAATGGTAATAATTCTTCATGAATACTCCGAGTTGTTACATACCATCCCAACAGGCTGACCTGTGCAATATCTTTAATATCTTTGGATTCATCACAAGCTAAGGAAAATGCCAGTGCTGTTATCAAGTCTTCAGTTTGTTGATTTGATGGATCCGCAATTATTTTAATGGTTCTGTCAGGAACTGCTTTATCAAATAGTTGAGTGTTCATATTATTTTTAAATATTTCATTTTTAATTTTAAATACGCTAAATAGAACTTATTGGTAAAAGTAATTTGTTCCAAAGAAAGAAAACGATCTATGAGTATGTTTAATCAGAGCCGTAGCTAGTGAAAATGGCGCCCGGGACGAGATTGAAATATGGTGCCCCTGGTGCCAAAAGCATCCACCACTCCCATTAATTATGTACTTACAGGAATGGAATTGGTCTTGAAGAGTCAAATTAAGATGCAAAGCTATACAATGCTTAACCAAACTTATATTATAAGGAAAAGCAATTAATTATAAATATATATTATGCATGTGTATATACATTAATATTGAAAATTTATTTACTCCGTATTTATTAAACCTAAATTCAGAGTTTTGATCATTAAGTTCCTATTAAGGTTACTATTATAATATATTTGAAAAGATCAAGTGATCAACTTTAACATTTAACATTGAATTCTAAATAAAAGAAATTAGTGATAAATTAAATTAAAGATTATCATCAATTGTCCTTCCTTCTTTCAAACGATTTTCAAGATCTTTCCAGGCTAAGTAGCATTTTCTATGCTCAAAACTGTTTTCATGATCAGCCACCTTCGGATTTAGTCGCCCGTATGCAAAAACCTTTAGATAGACCAGCAAAACAGTTTTGTTTTAGTTTAACTTTTAAAAACAATAAACATGGAAAGCAGAATAGAAAGCAAAAAAAATTTAAATGATCATTTCACAGTTTTGGCGCCCTTCGACTCGGCGGCCGGGGCGGTCGCCCCATTCGCTACCCCTTAGCTACGGCTCTATGTTTAATTATAACTTCAAACCAACATCAATGTTTTACAAACAAAAGATATAATAAATTTAATTTGATAAATTAAATAAATTGTTTGTTGGAATTTAAAAATATTTAAACATATTACTTAAAACAATCAGTAGACACTTGGTAACAAATATTTGTTAATTATCTTTTTAATTATAGCAAATTGGAATTATTTCCTTATTAATATTTAGGAATACGTTAAGAAAGTAAATATTAAATATATATTACCAAAATACTGCATTAATTGTTTTTTTACCTACCGGTGCTCCATATATGGGCGAACTCGAGAACGGCTAAGAATTNCCCCCGGGGGTAGGGGGGTATGACGTCATATGTCTTTGTGGCGTCATCGATGACGTCATATGTCTTTGTTCCCGGCTCCACACAATACCCTACTCACATAAGTTCACATTACAAAAAATTTAATAAACAAATTTAATAAAACAAAACATAAACAAAATATAAATCAAAATCTAGAATAAATGTTTTATTGAAAATCTATTCATCAAAAAATTTATTTATTATAAATAATTAATATATATTATTATAATATAATTATTATAAAAAATAATAATAACAATAACAATGATAATAACAGTTTGAAGACTATAAGTCAGTAAAATGGAAAAAAAGTTCTTATAATAATGATAACATAAATAATAATTAATGTGAACATTACAAGCTTTGTGATATCCAGTGCAAATCCCAATAGTAGACTAGTTTCGAGCTTTTGGCTCTCATCAGTACAATGCAGGAGACGCGAAGATTTCTATTGCTGATTCAACTCTATTGCATACTTTACCTGCTACACTGGAAATCACATCACTTGCAAATTAGCTAAATCACAGAAAGAAATATCTGCAAATTTGTGAACATGGTGTATGAAAAATCATATTCGCCTCTGGAGACACCATCATACACAGAAACTGTTTACAAGTGCATCCGTAAACCTTTAGCATTTTTTAAAATTTTTTATTCCAAGATATTTGATTGTCTCGTATAACGTTATATCGGTAACCGTCGTGTTTTCCGGGAACCATTTGAAAACGTTGACCCAGGTATGACTGTACAATTTTATTGTATATCATTACAATATGATACTACCAAGAAAAAATGGGAATTTTTGAGACCTTCTAAATTTAGTCTGCAATAATAACTAACAGCGCGCCCTTCCTTCTCAATAAAAAACAATTCTTACCAATAATGTAAACCGAAAATACAGCATCTAAATTTATATTGCCTATAGAGTTATAATTAATAAAAACAGCTACATTTTTATGATATGATATTTTGCTAAAAAGTAAAAACAAATATTTTACTGCATGTCTGCCTTTATTTCAATTCACATACAGATTAAACAAACAATAAAAAAATTCAAAATCTACTATACAAGCTCATCAAAATATGAAATAACCAAAAATAAACAAATTATTGAATATATAATACAAGGGTGGGCACGCATGAGTTCAATGAGAGACATTTTCCGAAAATTTATTTTTTAAAGAGCCACCATAGTGAACTACATATTTTTTTTTATTTCATTAATTTGATTAAAAAAGACTTAAACGCTATTAAAAACAATTATTTCAAAATTTAAGTAACAAACATAAAATATAATAAAAATCCATTAATAAAAAGTAATAAAATTTCTTGAATTAACGAAGACTTTTGGTCAAATCTTTGAAATTTGGTGTATACTTTGTTAAAGCTGTTCGCAGCAATTCTGTAAGATGCTGATTGGTCAACTGTGAACGATATTTCGACTTCACGAACTTCATTGTGGAGTACAAAGATTCACAACAATATGTTGTACCAATAATTGAAATTAGACGGCAAGCAGCTTGTTTTAAGTGTGGATATTTTGCCTCTGGTACGAGTTTCCAAAATTCAATTATAGAAGTAACTTTATGGTGCATTTGCAAAGCCTGGTCCTCTTTCATATCTAATAACTCCAATTCTCCAACCGCTTTTTTAACAAGTATTACTTCAGAAATTGGAAATCCATCTTCAATAATATCACAAATAAATGGGTTCACAAGAAATGCAAATGTAGATTTAAAACTTTTCAAATCTTCAAACCTACATTTGAAATCCGCTTGCAATTCTTCCAATTTTTCACTGTATTCGTTTACTTTTTCTTCTGTGATATCAATTTTATTAGCTTTTATTCGTGGAAAATGATTAAATATTTTCGACCTAAGATCGTTCACAAAAAGCCGAAGTTTAGCTTCAAAACTAAATAACGTTTGTGACAAATCAATAATTATCTTTTCTTTTCCTTGTAAAGCCAAATTTAATATTTGCAAATGTTCCATAATGTCTGTAAGGAACATTAAGTCAGAAAGCCAAGTTTCATTTTCTAATTCTGGGTATGCTATTCCTTTTTCTTTGGTAAATATTATGATAGGATTTAGGAGTTCCACAAAACGGTCCAAAACATTGTAAGTTGACAGCCATCTAACAATACACCATAAGGAGACATC
Source organism: Schmidtea polychroa (assembly GCA_959609185.1). Taxonomy (NCBI): domain Eukaryota; kingdom Metazoa; phylum Platyhelminthes; order Tricladida; family Dugesiidae; genus Schmidtea; species Schmidtea polychroa. The sequence goes on from CAUHTR010007694.1 coordinate 3,894, forward strand.
ATTGGGCAATTCATCTGTTTCATCATTTAATCTTAATTCTTCTAAAAAGTTTTTAAATTGACGATGTGTTTTGGCATTTGTTCTAATTAAATTCACAATCTTCAAAACAATCTTCCACACATTTTCGTATTTAAAGTACTTCGCTATGAGATGCTCGCGATGAATTATGCATTGAAGAGATAAGAAATGAGGAATATTTGGATCTCTGTTTAAAAGACCAATGAGACCTTGATTTTTCCCCATCATTGCAGGCGCTCCGTCTGTCGCAACACTTACAAGTTTATCACGCGCCAATTCAAACTTGTCCATCACTACATCAAGCGCAGTTTTGACATCGATACCGCGAGTTGTTTCTTTAAGACCTACTAGGTCTAAAATTTCTTCCTTTACTTTTACGTCAGAAGATACAAAGCGGACAAAAACGGCTAATTGTGGAACATCCTGAATGTCAGTAGACTCGTCGAGAGCTAAACTGAATGCTGTACAATTTTTTAAATCACACATCAAATTATTTTCAACATTTTCGCTAATTTGGCCAATTCGACGCGCAGTTGTACGACGTGACATAGGAATACGTGAGATCAATTTATGTAGTTTTGAGTTATCCGGATCCAAAACTTTAATCACTTCTTCCAAGTTTCTCTTAATAAATTCACCTTCTCCATATGTACGTTTAGCACGAGCTATATTCCAAGCTATCAAAAAACTAGCTTCGTTGGCACTGTCATCTTCTCGACTAAAAGAAGACATTAGTCCTTGTTGGTTTTGAAGCCCTGATTGCAATGACTTAAGTTTTTCTGTTCGCAATTTTGAATTGAGTGGATATTGAATTGATAAGTGTGGATGACTTACTTCATAGTGTCGACGTAAATTGGTTACTTTGTAGTTGGAAATTGTAACTTTACAAATAAGACACAACGATTTACCATTATTGTCAATAAAAAAATACTTTTCTGTCCATTCTTCTTGAAAAGTTCTATTTTCTTGTTTGTATTTCGTTTTTTGATGTTTTCTGAGGTCATTGTAATAATAAATTTGAATAACTTATATTACTGAAATTTAAACAAAATAATAAAAAGACATAAATTTAATTTTAATTAATTTAAAATTTTAAAATGCTTCATAAAAAATCTTCTTACCAAATTTTTCAAAAAACACGAATAGAAAACTATACTAAAATATACAAACGACCGCAATATTGTACAAACAAAAATACTAACTAATCAAAATTCACTAAATTTCACTAAATTTATTTTCATTGCTTCTCTCTCGTTGTTATAACAAAGCGCCGCCTACTACGTAGCATTCAAAGTTTTACTAATTTTGGATAATGCGCCCTCGCATTCATGTGATCAAAATCACCTAAATGTGCAGATATCATTTTTAACACCTAATACCACCTCTCTATTACTGCCTTTGGAGCAAGGGATCATAGCGAATTTTCAATCAATTTATATCTGTAGGTTATTTCAATTAATTTTAGACAAAATAGACACCAGATATTACAATAAGCGAAGTTTGGAAACAATTCTCAATTTTGGATTGTGTCGATATTGTTGCTTCTTCATTTAAAGAAATGCGAAAGAAATTCTAGTTGGAAAGTATTATTACCGGAAATGGGAAATCAGAGAAGTGCTGTTGAACCAACTCAGGCTGGATTTGGAAAAATACTTAATATTGCACACGAAATAGGACGCGATGGGTTCGATGAAATAACATTGGATGACATACAAGAACTAGTTACGAAGGATGAAATAAACGAAGCAGATTTGGTTGCAATAGTCAGTAAAACACTACCGATTGAAGATAGTAATTCTGAAGATATATCCGATGATGAATATAAATCCAAAAAATTTACTGTAAAATGTGTAGAAAAAGGTTTACAAGAAATTTAGAAAGTTGCTTGTCTTCTTATGACGAAATTTATAAAGATTAAAAGAATTTAATTTAAAGAAAGATTTATTGCAGGAAAATTTTCTGTAATAAGTTCTTTAGATGGAGTATAATTAGTTGTTGGTGGAACTTTTGGTTGTTTTTTACCCGATATCCGTGTTTTTGAAAACATGATTTATGTGTTTTCAAATTTGTTTTGAACTTTGTTTATAAACCATAGCACCTTTTGGGTTGAAAATATCTGTTTTTACCCGTATGTCATCAGGACATTGTTGTGTGAAATTGAGAAATATATACCCATGAGGTATTTTCGTAGCATCTTGAAATGCATTGATAAGAAAATTACGGTTATTAGAGTATGCTTGTCTTCCAAGAAAATCAATGACTGTTGCATCTCTAGGATTCTTGAAAATAACTAAATATTGTACATTTAAATTACGTGTTCGATTTGCTCCACCTTGATGAAATAGATTTTGTGTTATGAAAATAACTGTTACACCGACATGTCTGCTGATTTTTGTGAATAAATTATTAAAATCATCGATAATGATGACATCATCTCTCTTCAAACGACTTGATCAGTTTTTATCAAAACCCTTTACTATTTTCATGTTTTTCAATTGACAGAAACTTGATTGCGTCAATCCATGTTCTTCATCGGCGCCCTATGCCAATAAATATTGTTGAATTTTGATTTGAATAAATTTGATTTTAGTAATTTACAAACAAATAATGTTTTTCCACTACCACTCGGACCAACGATTTGGTATACTGCGTCATTTCTTAATTCCATTTTTCAAATTTAAACTATATAATTATTGTTTATATTGATAATTTAAATGAACTCCGTTTTAAAATAACTATATATATAAGAGTTAATAATAATAATAATAATTATATTTTCGGTCATTATTTTTTAATTGTTGCAGCTGATTCTTCTAATTGTTGAGTCAAATTGTAAACTGTAATTTGTAATTTGTTTATTTCATCTTGCTGTTGAAGGATCTTCGAATCTTCTACTGCTTTAGTTTTAAATGCTTGCATTTGGTTTTCAAGGCTCTGACAACGTTTCTCTAAAATTTCTCTTTTTCTTTCTCCTTCATCTGCTTGATCTTGAATATTTGCCCTTCCCTCTTCTGCTGCTCGTAAACTTGCTTGTATTTTTAGCTTATCATTAGCATTACGAAGAAATATATTTAGTTCTTTGTTAGTAGCTTGAAGGAACTTTATTTGAAGTGCTGCCTGTTAGATGAATTAATAAAAATAAATATAGGTGATTTAAAGCTGTTGAACTTACTTGGCCATTAGTCATTTCAAGTGAATAGATTTGAAGAGCATTTTGTTCTAAAATTGCTGTGAGTTTATTGATTTTCTCAAATTGTTCTTTTTTCGTTTTATCAGCTTCAACTGTTCTATTGGACAACTCTAGTAATTGTTCTTCTAGATTTTTTCTCTTTTTATCAACTTCCATTCTACAATCAAAGTTTTGCCGTTAAATTATTTATGACATAATATCCATATAGTAAGTGACACATTCATATAAATTAATACCAAAAAAGAAAGCTATGTGTGGAATAGATTCGCCCTGCTGAAGGCAAATATTGAATCTTAATAAATTGAATTTAACCTTTATTTAATAACCTCCAGTAAACCTCGAATATAGATACGTTGAAAAAGAATATAATATTTCTAGCCACATCGAAAAGTAACTAAAATGAAGAATTTATATATAATTCATTAATATAATTCATTAATAAAATAAAGCAAAATTCTTTGAAATTCGATATTCAAATAAGATCTGTAAAAGTGGGAAATGAGTTTTTCAAATTTAGTATCACTGCAATTACAGTAAAAAGCCTCCTACAGCGCGTTTTGTAAATTTCGGCAATTTTCCTCGTAACGCGAGTTCAATTGCAACAACATGATTTAAAAAAATGTACGTTTCAAAAAAATTCAATGTTTAAATACAGAAATGGGTGTATTTTGCAGTTAAAGTAAATTTAGAATGAAAAGAAATTTATAGGAAAAAAATAATTATAGCATTCCAAATGCCGAATAAAAATTTTGGATAGGTTTAAAAATCAAGAGAAGACTACTGGTGTTGCCTAATATTTTAATTTAAATGAGTCAACATTAGAACCATAAAAAACAGAAGAAAAAATTAGGAATTTGTTAGCATCCGGATCATCTGCGCTTGCCAAAATTACTGCTCGTTCGAGAGCAAATATAATGGAAAAAATGGAACAAGCCCTTATAGTATGGGTAGAAGATATGACAAAAAAGACGTAAATGTGATCAAAGAAAAAAAATATTTAAATGTATAAAAGAAATTGGAGAATCGTCAGCTGATCAACCCAGTCATAAGTTTGTTGCTAGCAATGGATGGTTCGAAAAATTCAAACGGCATTCATTGCACAAGGGAGAAAAAGCATCTGTTGATGTAGAAGGAGCACAGCTGTATCCAGGAGAACTTGCCAAAATAATTCAAGAAGTGCTATTTCGCTGATCAGGTGTTTAATGGTGGAAAAAATGCCCTCTTAGAACCTATAATTCAAAAAAACGAAAAAATAGCACCCAAAAAAAAGCATGGGTGACGGCTAATTTATTTAACGATTGGTTCCATCATTGTTTTGTTCGTGATGTGGAAAACTATTTGAAGAAAAAGAACGTAGCATTCAAAGTTTTACTAATTTTGGATAATGCGCCCTCGCATTCATGTGATCAAAATCACCTAAATGTGCAGATATCATTTTTAACACCTAATACCACCTCTCTATTACTGCCTTTGGAGCAAGGGATCATAGCGAATTTTCAATCAATTTATATCTGTAGGTTATTTCAATTAATTTTAGACAAAATAGACACCAGATATTACAATAAGCGAAGTTTGGAAACAATTCTCAATTTTGGATTGTGTCGATATTGTTGCTTCTTCATTTAAAGAAATGCGAAAGAAATTCTAGTTGGAAAGTATTATTACCGGAAATGGGAAATCAGAGAAGTGCTGTTGAACCAACTCAGGCTGGATTTGGAAAAATACTTAATATTGCACACGAAATAGGACGCGATGGGTTCGATGAAATAACATTGGATGACATACAAGAACTAGTTACGAAGGATGAAATAAACGAAGCAGATTTGGTTGCAATAGTCAGTAAAACACTACCGATTGAAGATAGTAATTCTGAAGATATATCCGATGATGAATATAAATCCAAAAAATTTACTGTAAAATGTGTAGAAAAAGGTTTACAAGAAATTTAGAAAGTTGCTTGTCTTCTTATGACGAAATTTATAAAGATTAAAAGAATTTAATTTAAAGAAAGATTTATTGCAGGAAAATTTTCTGTAATAAGTTCTTTAGATGGAGTATAATTAGTTGTTGGTGGAACTTTTGGTTGTTTTTTACCCGATATCCGTGTTTTTGAAAACATGATTTATGTGTTTTCAAATTTGTTTTGAACTTTGTTTATAAACCATAGCACCTTTTGGGTTGAAAATATCTGTTTTTACCCGTATGTCATCAGGACATTGTTGTGTGAAATTGAGAAATATATACCCATGAGGTATTTTCGTAGCATCTTGAAATGCATTGATAAGAAAATTACGGTTATTAGAGTATGCTTGTCTTCCAAGAAAATCAATGACTGTTGCATCTCTAGGATTCTTGAAAATAACTAAATATTGTACATTTAAATTACGTGTTCGATTTGCTCCACCTTGATGAAATAGATTTTGTGTTATGAAAATAACTGTTACACCGACATGTCTGCTGATTTTTGTGAATAAATTATTAAAATCATCGATAATGATGACATCATCTCTCTTCAAACGACTTGATCAGTTTTTATCAAAACCCTTTACTATTTTCATGTTTTTCAATTGACAGAAACTTGATTGCGTCAATCCATGTTCTTCATCGGCGCCCTATGCCAATAAATATTGTTGAATTTTGATTTGAATAAATTTGATTTTAGTAATTTACAAACAAATAATGTTTTTCCACTACCACTCGGACCAACGATTTGGTATACTGCGTCATTTCTTAATTCCATTTTTCAAATTTAAACTATATAATTATTGTTTATATTGATAATTTAAATGAACTCCGTTTTAAAATAACTATATATATAACTATATTTTCGGTCATTATTTTTTAATTGTTGCAGCTGATTCTTCTTATTGTTGAGTCAAATTGTAAACTGTAATTTGTAATTTGTTTATTTCATCTTGCTGTTGAAGGATCTTCGAATCTTCTACTGCTTTAGTTTTAAATTTTTTTTTTTTAGTTTTTATTTGGTTTTCAAGGCTCTGACAACGTTTCTCTAAAATTTCTCTTTTTCTTTCTCCTTCATCTGCTTGATCTTGAATATTTGCCCTTCCCTCTCAATAGTAAATTTTTTATTTT
>CAUHTR010007694.1:14157-86578 GCA_959609185.1 Schmidtea polychroa
AAATAAGTGCAAAATTCAGCAAACTAAAATCGAAATTCATTTCCTTTTGGTAAATTTATATTATTTTATGATGATAATAATAATTTCATTAATATTATGAAGAGGTTCCGAATTCAAATTAAATAAATATTCATAGGAACAAATATTACCCCCCCCAACGATCACACGCTTGAAAAAACTGATAAATCATAAACTATATTCATATTTAGAAGGTGTGCTATTATTGAGCGATTTTTCTGACATCAACAAAATTGAAGCAAATCACAAATGATATTCAGGTGAGGACAATATTGTTTGTGATTTTGTGATTATTATTGATTATATTGTGTATTATGTAGATACATAAACACCGAAAATAGTTAAATATAAATACAGAAGCACACTTCTCACCATATTGAAATGTAACCCATTACATTCATAACTAGTATCACCATCATTATCCTGTCCAATTATGAGACTCAATATTTTTTAAATTACTCAATATAATGGTAAGAAATTATAATTATTAAATTAATAAATAATTAGAATTAAAAATAAAAAATATATAATAAAAAATATATAATATATAATAAAAATAATAATTACAAATAACGTTTATTGTTATTATTTATTTATTATTATTAGCAATAAAAAAATAAAATAATGGAATAATAAATATTAAATAATAATAATAAAATAATAAAAATATAATAAAAATAAATAAATAATAATAAAAAATAAATAAATAATATTAAATAAAATAATAGAATAATAAATATTAAATAATAATAAAATAATAATAATAATAAATAAATAAATAATAAATAATAATATATAAATAATAATATATAAATAATAATATATAAATAATAATAAAAATTAATAATAAAAATATAATAATAAAAATAAATAAATAATAATAAAAAATAAATAAATAATATTAAATAAAATAATAGAATAATAAATATTAAATAATAATAAAATAATAATAATAATAAATAAATAAATAATAAATAATAATATATAAATAATAATATATAAATAATAATATATAAATAATAATATATAAATAATAATAAAAATTAATAATAAAAAAATTATAAAATAATAATAATAATAATAATAATAATAATAATAATAATAATAATAATAATAATAATAATAATAATAATAATAAAATACTGGCATGAAATATTAAAAATAGAATTATAGATACCTTTTCTATGAGATCAATCGTCGGTTGAAGATCAAGTCCGAAGTCAATATATTCCCAAGAAATGCCTTCTTTGCGATATTCTTCTTGTTCTAAAACGAACATTGTGTGATTGAATAACTGTTGCAATTTTTCATTGGTGTAATTGATGCAGAGTTGTTCGAATGAATTCACCTGTAAAATTAAGCGGAAACTCTTCATTAGAGGTTCAGTTGTGACATCCAAATACCTCAAATATTTCAAAACCCGCAATATCGAGGATTCCAATAAAGTTCGTCCCCTGTCGTTTATCCTTGTCCAGGGTGCGATTTATCCTTGTTACGAGCCATTTAAACATTTTTTCATACATGGCTTTACTAATAGCTTCAACTGAAAATTCAGCTTGTTCTTTGGTTTGAGCTTTTGACACCGTATCACGGCCGACTTTGATTCGAGGTTTGAGAAATGCTTTCGTCATATCTGTGACTTGGAGGCCCAGTAAATGGGCAACTTTTTGAGCAACTATCGAAAATCAATTACTTAATAGAAAAGTTTTGGATTTTTGTTATACCGGAATTGTCTGGCAAAGTAGCTTGATCGGAATTACGATCTTGTTTGAATTCCATATTACCCATTAGCATTACGGATGATATAACTCGAAATATGCCTGAATTCAAATATCCAATCATGATTTATCAGACCAAATTGAAAACTGTAGAATGTTTCAGAATCAAGATAGTTTGGAGACATATTCAAAACTTCATTAACTTATGCCACTTTTTGATTTGGTAATAATAAATTTTAATCATGCATGAATTTATTAAATAAATCTTGATAATAAATTATATATTCAACTTGTCATTGGTTTTCTCAGTGGTTCTCAAATTTGTGAACATTAAGAAGTAGATCACTTGTAGATAATCACTTGATTTCCATGACAACCGTATATATATTTTTTGGGAATATTTTTACAGTCATCAAATAGTTGGAAATATGATTCAATTCAAGTTTTGTGGAATATAAGCCAAAAGTTGCAATGTAGGCCATTATTAATCATACGCAAACAAATCATATAAATATAATTAATTTAGTCCCATAATTCTCACTATTCAATGTAATGCGGTTGAATTTTCTTATCAATTATTCCGATAATAAATATAAACACTAAATATTATCAAGCTTAATAATATATTTATTGCTTGTTGGATTTTATATTATTTGATATTCAATTTTAATTGGTAATTATGACAAGAATATCAAAAATTAAAATAATGAAAATAAATATAATTAATAAATAAAAATAATAATAATAATAATAATAATAATAATAATAATAATAATAATAATAATAATAAATATTAATAATAATAATAAATTTTAATAATAAATAATAATAATAATAATAATAATAATATAATAATAATAATAATAATAATAAATAATAATAATAATAATAATAATAATAATAATAATAATAATAATAATAATAATAATAATAATAATAATAATAATAATAATAATAATAATAATAATAATAATAATAATAATAATAATAATAATAATAATAATAATAATAATAATAATAATAAATTTAATAATAAATAATAATAATAATAATAATAATAATAATAATAATAATAATAATAATAATAATAATAAATATTAATAATAATAATAAATTTTAATAATAAATAATAATAATAATAATAATAATAATAATAATAATAATAATAATAATAATAATAATAATAATAATAATAATAATAATAATATAATAATAATAAAAATAATGATTATTAATAATAATAATAAATAATATTATTAAAAATTAATAATGAGGCTTACATTCTTGTTCTTCATCAGTGATTCCCATTATCTTTAACGCTTCCACAGTTTCATTAAATGCTTGCACCTCATCAATGCCTGAAATTGAGGCAGAACCCTCACAAAGAAATCTATAAGCAGACATTTCAGATAGCAATAAAGTGTTTCTCATCTCCGATTTGGTTGACAATAACTGATAGAAAATATGAAATGATCTTTCTTCAGATGCCTGTCGAATAACTCGAGCTTTTTCGAGTAAATCTGTAATTTTAATTTTTTATTTCAGATTTTTTAGTAGAGTTGTGAATTTTTTTTATTTATCAATAATAGAGAACAAGAAATGAATTTAGAATACTCGTCTCACGAATGTCGGTAACTAAAAAGAATTAATTATATCTTCCATAAGTCCTGTTCTTCCTTTTTTTACTTCCATATATAATTAACTTAATTTTGTGTATAAATAAAAAGCTAATGAACAAGTGACAAAAGAATTAGAACATATGAAGCGAACGACAATGAAAAATACTAAGAAAAAATTTATATTTTTTTCACTTATTTTAATTAATTTATTTTAAAAATAAATAATTGTATTAAATTGTAAAAATAATAAAATATTTTCTCAATAAACTTAATCATAAAAATTAATTAATTATTTAATTTAAAATATTTTTTTCACTTATTTTAAATTATTTATTTTAAAAATAATCGATTTTATTAAATTTAAAAAATAAAAAAAATTTTTTATCAATAAAACTAAATAATAAAAATTAATTAATTATTTAATTTTAAAATATTTTTNAGCCTTATGCAAACCTTCAGGCCGGATAGTGGAGCATTTGGAAAATCCAAATTTTAATAACTCTAAAATGAGAAAATTCATAACCTTTTCAGTAAAATCCTTTATTTAAAACCCTTGAAAAGGCAGTGCTAAAGATTTGTGTTATACTATGGGAATAATTTGATCTATAATCGTAATAAAAATAAATTAAAATTTCCAATAAATATTTTAATAAAAAATGAAATAAATATGACTGTCACTTTCAATAACAAATAATATTGTTGCGGTATGATCCTGGTGTGGGGAGTCTCCATAAAACCGAACACCAACGACATCAATCACTTTCTGACAGTCTCTTCTCAGAGATAATAATAATTATTATTATTAAATCTTGTTTTTTCATAGTAGAAATTTTACTCAACCCAGTCTCTCTGGGATTTTCGTATTCTTTTTCGTCCAGTTGGCAGTAAACTGCTGTTTGTTCACTATTTTCAATCCCAATTTAACAGCGATTCCCTTGTTTTCCAGTTTGGCAAAATGAGGTCAAAGAAATCTTAACGGGAATAACAGATTTCGGTAAACAAATCTGTAGGGATTCTAATGAGCAAAACTTGGGCGACTGTAACTGGGGAGGGTCATCCAAGCTGCGGTTAATTAGGAAATGGCCAACTAGCCATTTATGTTAAAATGTTTGTAAAAGTAACCAAAATGTAAAAGTAACATCTCAATTAATTTTAAAACCACAAACTAAATTAAAAATTGATGTAACTTGGAGGAAACAGGAATGTATGGATGGCAAATAATGAGACAAATACAAATACAATCAAATCAAATCAATGGAAGTCCCTAGAAAAAGATTCAAAAAATACAAATTAATTAAAAATAAATAAATAATTTAGTTGCTATGTGAGAAACCCGAGCGAAAATGAGAAAATAATGACATTAACCGTTTCTCCAAAATCATTAAAAAGGTTAAGTTTCTCAATATGAAATTAGCTGTGGATTGAAAGTGTGGTTAACAATATTGTTTCCTTACAATATTGTTTGGAAATTTAAACTATAGGATAGTGTCAACTTCATGGAAAGTACGCAATATGTTTATTAATAAGTCTAAAACTCCGGTTGGATTGTGTTCCGATCTCGCTTATCAGTTTACATGTAATGGGTGTAATGCCACATACATTGGAGAGACTTCCCTTCATCTCGGTATTTGAGCTCGAGAGCATTGTAGACCGAAGGCTTTGACCCATATTAGTGAGCACAATAAGGGCTGTAAGAGTTAAATAGGAATGTCTGATTTTAAAATTTTATTAAAAAATTTCGATAATTATTGGGAACGTGTGATTTGTGAGGCGTTGTTGATAAAATCATTGAATCCGAAAATTAATGTGCAGAATGCTGTAAATACTTGTGTGTTGAGTGTTTTTAAATAAGCTTTTGTGTATTGTATGTATTGATTGTTGTGTTAAATTAAATAATTGATAAAAAATTTTTTAAATTTTTAAATTATTAAATTAAAATTTTAAATGTTAAAGTTTTTAAAAAATAATATTTTTATAAAATAAAAAAATTTTTATATATAATTAAATTTGTTTAAAATCCTTTATTTAATGAGTATTATATCCCACCTGATGATGACAGGAAAACTGTCGAAATTAATCGTGAAAAAAATGTTTGATTGGCGTTATCTTATAATTAAATCATTGCCATGTATGTTTAACTATTTATTTAAAAATAAAAATTATTTTTTAAATAACCTTAATCATAAAAATTAATTAATTATTTAATTTGAAGTTAAAAATAAAATTTAAAATAAAATTATTGACTTATTAATAATAATTAATATTTAAATAATTCAAAGAAATTAATTAAAATATTTATTTAGAAATTAAATATAAAATTATTAATTTTTTAATTTATATTTTCTTGTAAATTCAATGCACGAAAGAAGATTTATTAGCTTTATTGAAAATACAGAAATTTTAATGAAATTCACTTCATTTAAACAAAATTTTAAAATTAAATCCCTCACCACATTTTTCATTTTACAGCTCATTTTAGATTTTAAAATTTAATTGCGAAAATCCCAATTCGGTCTCTCAATGAAATTCCTACAAAGGTAAAGGTTATTGATAAAATTGACAGACTATAATCTTCCTGTGTTGTGGATTTATATAGGATTTATACAGAGTTTTTGAGTTTGAAAAATTATATAACTAAAATGCGCATTAAAAGTTACCCTCAGATATAACAGCATTATTTGTTACGTGATATGGTTAAACTTATTTCAACATAACACAATGATTAAGTTGATCAAAATAATTTCAAGTGGATTAAAAGCATGTGCAAGGATTAGTAACTCACCTCAAATGAAATTTTTTCATGACCTCGATTGCAATTTGCGTTTTACCTTAAATTTTGAATATTGGAATTAGAAATTCTATCTGAATAAAATGTTTTTGTCATGTACATTTTTGTCCGTAGGTGAAACAGTGAGAATAGGGATGAGAACAAAATGAGGATGTTAGGGATTTTGGGAAAATCAATAACTAATTTTTTTAGACTTCAACGCGTTTTTTGAATAATTTAACAAATAAAAAGAATTTTATTTTCATTTGAATTTTTGGAACGGTTCATCATAAATTTATTTTTTAATTTAAAAAAAATATTAAAAATTTTCTGGATAGAGAACAAGTCAAAAATGTCGAATTATAAAAATTTCCAAAATAAATATTAAAATTAAATTTATTTAATGTATAAATATATTTTTTAATTATATAGACTATGTATGTAACGTAACATTCGCCAAGGAAAATGGATCAACTCGGCTTTTTTAAAATCGATACTAAATATTTTAGACTTCAGAGCATTTTTTAAATAATTTAAAATTTTTTTTTATAATTTTACTGGCTTTTTTAATTTAAAATTTTAAAAACTTTTGGACAGAGAACAAGTTGAAAATGTGGAATTATAAAAATTTTAAAAATGTATAAAATTAAATAATTGTAATTAACTAATAAATAATAATTTTAACAATAAAAATATTTTTAACTTGTCAAAAATTATTAAATTGTAGAAATAAAAAATTAATTTAATCAATTTAAATTAAGTCAGAAAAATTAATAATTAATTAAACTTAATCATAAAAATAATTAAATTATTTAATTTGAAGTTAAAATAAAATTTTTTAAAAAATTAATTTTAATAAATTGTAAAAATAAAAATCGATACCAAATAAATATACCCTCGTTAGCAACAATTAAAATTAAATTTATTTAATATGCTTGATATGTTAATATATTTGTGAACTATATAGATTAAGTATTTAGTGTAACATTCGCCTGGGAAAATGGATCAACTCGATTTTTGTAAAATCGATACCAAATATTTTTTTAGCCTTCAGTGCATTTCTTGAATGATTTTAAAGATAAAAATTTTTGAATTTAGGTACGCGGTGCAGGATCATAAATGGATAACCATAAAAATATTTTTTTAATTTAAAAAAAAATTCCTACGAAATTTATTTAAATTTTTAAAAAATTTTGCACAGAGAACAAGTTGAAAATGTGGAATTATAAAAATTTTAAAAATATATATAAAATTAAATAATAGTAATTAACTAATAATAATTTTAACGACAAAAATATTTTTAATATATCAAAAATTATTAAATTTTTTTTAATCGATACCAAATATTTTTTTACACTTCAGTGCATTTTTTGAATAATTTTAAAGATAAAATTTTTTCAATTTAGGTACGCGGTGCAGGAACTTAAATGGATCACCATAAATATATTTTTTTAATTTAAAAAAAAATTTTGGACAGAGAACAAGTTGGAAATGTGGAATTTTAAAATATTTTTTTCGCATATTTTAATGAATTAATTTTAATTTATTTATTTTACAAATAATTAATTATAAATTAATTGTAAAAATAAAAAATAATTTTTCCGTAAAATTAATCATAAATAAAATATTTTTTCATTTATAAATAAAAATTATTTTTTAATTAATTTAGAAAAATTAATTGTATAAAAATTAATTATTAAAAAATATTTATTAAGAATTAATATTTTAAAATATTTTTTGAACTTATTTTAATTATTTAATTTATAGTTAAATGTAAATTTTAAAATATTTTTTTCGCATAATCTAATGAATTCATTTTACAAATAATTAATTATAAATTAATTGTAGAAATAAAAAATAATTTGTACGTAAAATTAATCATAAAAAATATTATTTTCATTTATTAATAAAAATTATAGTTTAATTAATTGTAAAAAAATTAATTAAAATATTACATGTTTCAATATTAGCACCGGCAATGAATCCGGAACTATCGAAATTGATCCTGATAAATTTACCCTAAATTACATCAATTCAATTCAATCACCAATTAGAAAAACTAACAAATCTGGATGAATTATCATTCCGAATGGTTTTTGCGTTCCCGAAAGCCTCCAAAATCGGATTTGCCTGCAATAATTGCTTTTCCAACTCGCCCTAAAAAAATAACCGAATTAAATAACAATAATAACAATAATCAATGACAATGTGTGTTACACAAGCCCCAAAACCTACACAAATCACCGATATCGACCAATAACATAATTTGTAATTTAATCAAGGAAATTTAAAATTTAATTAAAAATTTAATTAAAAATTTAAATAAAATTTCCAACTAATGAAATGAGAGAGAAATTGTGCAGATATGTTTGACACACACACGATTTTTGTGGAATTGCATGTCAGAATCACAGTCGAGAGAATGTTTCTCTGTGTGCGTGTGTGTATTTGCTTGCTTGTGCGTGTGTGTATTTGCTTGCTTGTGCGTGTGTGTATTTGCTTGCTTGTGTGTGTGTGTTGAATTGCTGGCAACATCGATCACCGGCCAATTACAGAGAACGTCAGCAGCAAAATAATCATCATTGAATGTATCAGAAGCAATAATAATAATAATAATAATAATAATAATAATAATAATAATAATAATAATAATAATAATAATAATAAATTCCACTGACTCATTCCAGCGTATTCATTGATTGTGTAGTGGTATCAATATCAACCAACAAATCGACAAATGGAACCTTGATTTGTTAGCAAATTTAATAATAATAATAATAATAATAATTAAATATAAATTATTAATAAATCCCATTATATAATACAAACGGCAGCAATAATAGAAGCAGCAGCAGCAGCATTATCAGCATCACAACAAACATTCCAATGGCAGCTCATTAATATGGAAAGCGTTGCAAATTAAACATCGAAAGACAACTATAAGTCAAATAAAAACCACTTACAATATTAATCGCGCTTGCCTAGTTGAATTTAATGGAAAATTTAAATGGAAATTAATTAAAATTTACATGAAATTGAGCAATGGCATTTGAGGCGGTGAGTTTCTGGTTTTTCATACTTGCTGCAACTGAGGCTAAATATTGGATGACTTTTTTCGTATTTTCTGTTTTTCCAGCTCCTGATTCACCACTGAAAAAACCGAATTCTATTTATTTGAAATTAAAAACTCAATGATTCTAACGTGCAAAGAATTGATTGATCTTCTCTGTCTTGTAACATGTTTCTATATGCTGTATCTGCTATAGCATATATGTGAGGTGGCCTTTCGTGACGTTTTCGTCCTTTATACCATTCGATAATTTCATCGTTATAAATTGGAAGTCTTTTGTATGGGTTTAAAACAACGCAAAACAAACCAGAATATGTCTAAATATTAATTAAATTCACTTACATATCACTTAAAAATCACTTACATAAATTAATCCACTGAAATATCTTTCCTTTATATTGCTTAATACAGACGCTTCGTTGAGGTAAGTCAAATTCGCCATGTCTTCTGATTTTGAAAATTTTGGCGGATTCATTTTTTGAATAAGATCTTTTAAAATCACTTTTTGTTTTCCAGTTTCTGGTATCTGAACAATGCATTCTTCAACACTTTCTTTAAAAATTTGAGCAATTGCATATCCATTTAAGTCATCTGGTATCCAAATCAACTTTTTGGATGCCCAATCAGAAGATTGAAGTGGGTCATTTATTAAATTTTTATCAATTTGTAAGTATTTTGAGTTATTTGGTTCAGAGGATCCATTATAAATGTCCATTTTGAATTAAAATTTAAATTTCCGATAAACCAATTTTAAAATATATATAAATTACTTAAAAATTGTTATTAATATAATTTATTTAAACAAACCTTTTTATAGTCAATTTCTGTATTTTTTAATATATTATATAACAAAAAAAACGAAATTTTAAAATATCTAAAATACAATTCATTAAGAATTTCAATAATGATTTTATTTCAAGCAATTTTTTATATAGAATTAAAGCCACATAATAATTTAATATTTTAATATTAAGTTAATATATTTCAAGTTACATTATTAAACGTAAAATGCAGTGTAAAATTATAAAAAGTATTTCGAGGTTAAACAAGTTTTGAATTTTCCTTTAATGCTTTTTATTTTATCCGTTTAGTTAGTTTACAAGAGTATTTGAATTTTGGGAAATTAATTTTTTTCAAGATTAAAATTTTAAACTTAGTGACTTTTTTAGTCTTTCCAAAAATGTTCATTATTGTTTCAGAAAATAGTAATGAAAAAATGATGATACATGTACTAATATTTCAAAAAAAGAGCCTATAGATTTTAAGAAGTTGCAAATTATACTGGAAATTGTAAAATTAAAGTTCCGTACAAATATTTCTAAAAATGTCAGCATCCGAATTAAAACCTAAGAAAATATTCATTTAGCTTTTTATTTTCTTAATTTGACTACTTATTTTGCTTCCTTTCTTTCATCTTTTTTTATTTGTTTACCTAAAATCTTTTTAACCAAATTTTTCAAACTGTAAATTTTGCCAGAATAGATTTCATAAAAGCAAGTAAAAAATAAAATGTTACAGTTATTTTTATTTAAGAATTTACATTACATAAATTAGGGACAAAATTTGAGTTGAGTATTTTTTGGTTGCTATTGTTGATGGATATCTTTGAAATACAGTTTTCGCGTGTAACTACCCATGCTTCCCAGATACGTCTAGGTGTAAATAATTTTATCATCAGTATTTCAAAAAATTCTACTAAAATATCTTGAAAAAATTTGCTTAAAATGCTAGACTTCGACTGAATAACATTGAAATATGACACAGGGAACGTTGATTTAAAAAATTAATTTATAAAACAAATACTCCTTAAACATGTAAAAACCAATTTGTATTAGCTATGGCCTTGTTTACCATTCTGTTTAGTAAGCGACATGAAATTTTAAACTTTTGTAAATTTTGTTTTTTTTACCTTTTTCTGTTAGCCGCTTTGTAGTCATTGTTTATTGAAACATGAAAGGATTCAACATTTCAAGAGTTTGGGAAATATGAAACTAATTCAAATGTTACCGAATTGTTATTTTTATTAACTCTTAAAATTTTATTGACATAACCGTATTCTTCAACTTTTCTTTTATTTACAATTGGCGAAACTTGTAACTATTTTCTTTGCTAAATTTTCTGTTTTACACACAAAAAATTTGTTAATAAAAAAGAAATCATCACCGGCACACAAAACGCAGGGACTCAATTATTTGAAAAATTTCAAAATTACACACGACGATGTGCAAATAATTTTTTGTAGAGAAATTTTTCTAAAATAAATATTTTGAATAAGGTTTTCAAGTTTTTTCTCCGTAATTATTTTGTATTTTTATTTACAATGCAACTTAAGCTTTCAATTCATTTTTTAACAAAAAGGGCGTTTTTTAACTCGAATACTTTTACACTCAAGAAATTCAAGTTATAACAAACTTTTTGAAACAGGGTATTAACCCTTTTATTACTAAGGAGGATAATACATTTACCTCTGATCAAATACTTTTTTTATTTTAATTGAAATTTCTTTACATTATCATCAACAAATAATAAATGAAAACATGATAGAGGAGTCAATTTCATTACCCTACTTGCTAAAACATGTATGAAAATACAAAATTAATTAAAAGTGAAATATAAATAAAAATCAAGTAAATAAAAACACTAAATATTTGGACAAAATTTTTTGTTTATTGAAAAATATTATTACTGGACTTTTTAGTTCGTATATTAGTTCGCATAACTTTTCACTAATAGCAAGAAACTCACTATACATAGCATTGGTAACAATTTCATAGTCTTCTGCAACATTGTTAATGTATTTTTCAAGAAAGTATGGAAGTAGGTAACAAATTAAAAATCGAAAATGAATTCAATAATCAATGAAGAGTTTCCAATAGATGTAATTACAAAAATACATACTAATTAATTAATTATTTAAAATCTTATTGACTCTTTAATCATTTCTAGTGGAAAATAAAATCACCGAATTTTAAAAACACAATAGCAGCTTGTTTGGTTCTAGGACAAAATGTCGTGGTCAAAATGTCAACATTGAAAAAACAAATAGTAAAAAATGCATATATAAACAATAGTAAAATCTATTATTTTTTTATTCAAGTGTCAAATTTTGAGAACGACATTCTGATCACGACATTCTGACCACGACATTCTGACCATGACATTCTGACCACGACATTTTGTCCACTGTCACTTTGTCCTGCTACGGCTTGTTTAATTTATTATAAAATAGTAAATACTTTGTCTATTGATTTAAAAATATTTTTGAAAAGAGGCAAAATATTGAAACAACTCCCATAATTGCGGTGATTAATGCCATAACAGTGTATAAAAGCAACGATAAACTTAGTAAAATTTAACGATGATGGTCAAAGTAAATGCATATCAATGCGTGTCATATATCTTTAGAGTTAGATATAGTCTGTTTTAGGAAGAATCTATCCACCAGATCAGAACCTAACACATTGATGTGGTAGTCCCAAAGAATTGGAAATGGAGATTTGTAGATAGATCACAGATCATTGAATTGAAATTATTAAAGCCAAAGACGTAAAATCTTTGAGGCAGTAGCGTAGCTTAATAGAATCTCTTTGAAATTGTGTGTAAAACCTTTCACATATAGCATTTATAAGAAACCTTTGGACATTTTGCACTAGGCATCTTTTTATTATCACTTTGATTTGCACTGGAAATGATGCACTTCTTTACATAGAGAGAAGGGTATAAATATTATATCGTTTAAAACTGCAATTAAAACTAGATTCTCATATTCACGGACTAGTTTGGAAAAACATTCGTTTAGTTTTGAAAGAATTCTGGTCCAGAAATAATTTAGAAAAGATTAATAGTGGTTTTATTTTGATTCTGATTTTGCATTCTCCTCCTGGTAAGCTGCCCTATGTTTATATGAATCCACTCAAAAATTCACTTCTAAATATTTTATAATCCTTTTTGTACACTGGGGCCTCAATATACTTTTATGCCAATTTAACACAATCAATTATTATGCCTTTGACTGCCAAAACATTAAAATGTAACACTAGGTCTTTTAAAATCAGGATATCCAAGAACCTTTTTTAAATGCGAAGTAATAACAAGTTATAAGTAGAACCCAGAAATGAAAACGATGTAAGTAATTGAAATATATAATGGAATGATCGCACTGAATATATGTCGAAACCCTTTCACTCTCCCATCATTGAGGACATGCTCAAAGATTTTAATCAAAAGTAATTATAAAATATTCTTTTAGTAACTCTTTGAACCCTATATGCCGGTAAACCAGCCTGACTTAGCGACGCATATACCCTAATAGCGAGATTACCTGCATTAACATATATATCCTCATTCCACTCCGACCCAGAATACCGGCTCGCGAATGAAATAACATTTAATATGTATTTTTATGTTTGAAGATCATTGAAGGTCCTTTATGAATTTGGCGATGTTGGTCCAAACTATTTTTATTAAGTTACGATCAGTTCTCTCCACTCCTGATCCGAGCTAGTCATAGGTGGATATGAATTCAAGGCAGTTCTTCTGAATCCAACTATCGATTTGTGACACAGTGCTATGAATGGCAATTTGAGGTAATTCAATTAAGCTCTGATGAACAGTGGGAGTATTCTTTGACTTTGTGATCATCATCTTTCTTATTCGGTATTTCAAGAAAATTGAATTCTGGAGATAAATTAATATTTTCTTTGTATAAATTATTCAGGAACTCAGGGTTAGCGTACTTGTACAATGAGCGCCTCAGGGTTCAAAGGGTTAATTGTTAGACTTGTAATAATTTTCTCCAAACTTCTCTTCGTGTACTTATTTAAGATAATTGAGACTCAACAAATTAAATATTTTATTTCTACAAAAATATTTTGCACAACCTGAATTTATTATAACTTTAAAAAGCTACCATTTCTACAAAACAATAATTAAATGTTTCAAATTTGATATTGCTAGGGAATTCTCAAGTATAACATACTTTCTTGACTTTGTCTTGCTTTTGAACAAAACAACTGGCAACCGGAAGTAAGTTAGTAACGTTTATATGCAGTGATCTTTGATCAACCATCACTAGAGACTGCTTACAATAAATCAACTTAATTTCATGAAATAATCCCTCTCTCAATCTCTCAAATGTCCTCTTTTGTGATGATTGTAGCAATCTTGGAAATCGTGCATATTTAATATTTAAATCTTCGCGTCTCCTGCATAGTACTGATGAGAGCAAAAGGCTCGAAACTAGTCTACTATTGCTACCTGCACTGGGTATCACATAACTTGTGTAGACTTTGTAAAAATTTTATTTTATAAATAATGATTTAAAACCAAGTTTAATATTTGATATTAATTTATTGGCAACTTAGTCCCTTCCTACATTCATCTCAAATATAGACGACTTTAAGCTTGTTCGGTGGAAACTCTCAACCTTATCACTGCACAGAGGATGATATGGAGTCAAATGGTAGCGATTTTTATGAACTTCATCTTTACTGAAGAAATTCTTTTTGAATCTCTTTGAGAAGGTGGATAGAATCACGTTTCAAAATCAGTATGAGTTATCGAGCCCACCTAGGGCTTCCGCTTTGAAATTTTTGAAAATTTCTTCAAAATGATTCTTAGTAGTGAGTCGAGTTTACTTAATTACCTGCAAACTCTACCCCTAATAAATTGATTTCTTTTAATTTTATTTGTCAAATTTAATTTAATTAATGTTTTGCATTTAATTTTTACATTTAATTTAATCCCCAACAAAAATGCATTTTTATAAAAATTAATTTAAATTTAAATCTACAGAAATATTTTGCGGCTCCATATTAAGACCTCTAAGGCATCTTA
Source organism: Schmidtea polychroa (assembly GCA_959609185.1). Lineage (NCBI taxonomy): Eukaryota > Metazoa > Platyhelminthes > Tricladida > Dugesiidae > Schmidtea > Schmidtea polychroa. The sequence continues at coordinate 29,185 of CAUHTR010007694.1, forward strand.
GGAGACCCGGGAATCCTGATTGAGATGAATTTATGTAGTAGACAAAATTTTCCTTGTTGATTTTATTGGATTTTACATTAATTAAATAAAAATTAATTAGATAATAATAAAAATTTAATAATTTATTTATTATTGATTTCATTTCAAAGACTCTGTGATATTCCACAACAAAATCGAAATAAAATTTATTATTATTGTATTTTTCTATTTTATCCCACAAACTCATTCCTAAAAATATTTTGGGATGAAAAAAAATTATTTTATTTATTGGTCTGTGATTTTAGAACGATGAATAAAAATCAATTTTAATTACTTTTTTTTATATCAAATGCTAATAAAAATCAATAATTTTTTTTTCGAGTCAAAAAATTTTTAATTTATAATTAATATTTATTTATTTATTTAATAAAATACAGTTGAATTCTTGGATTTTTTCGCGGAATACTGGAAGCGTAATCGTGTAACACGGGTTGAGAACCACAGCATTAGACCAATCCTAACGGAAGGGTCAACATGGCGGACAAAATGGTGCGTCATATTTTAACAAAGTAGAAATGTCCAAAATGGCTAATTTTAGTCTCTATGAATTTAATGGCTTATAAACACCAATTATCATATCAAGTGGAAAAACCTTTAATTTTATTCTGATTAAAGGTGAAGTTCTTATGTTCAAGTATTTCCTGGTTAAGTTTTTGATATGTTCATTAAATTGTGTCATTAAAAGGTTTTGCGTATGCAAAAAGAGCGACAGCCAATCACAGTAAAAGGCTGATTTCTTCTCAGAATTAATTCTGCTTCTTAATTTAGAGTGGTAATAAAACTTCCGATAGCACTCAACAGAAGAATAAAACAATTTTCAAAGTGGAATTTTTTTTTCATAGCTAAAAATAATTACAAAATAATTTTTCCATTAATTGTTTTGTTGACTAAATTAAATTGTAATTAAATTCAACTGGAAAACTCGAAATAGAGCTCCATTCGAGCGTGAAGTTTAAATTTGTAAATGGTTTTTGTTCAAAAAGATTTATGGACAATCAATTTTGATATTCATTTTCCGAATTGAATTTGTCGCGAAAAATTATCGGGAAAAACTTTTGAGATTTCTAGGAAAAAATAATTATATTTTGTCTGGTGAAATTTATCATTATTATCAAATTTATTTTATTATTAAGACTGACATCTAGTATTTTACGGTTAACAAAATTTGACATTTGTTTTAATTATTTACATTTAATAATTATGTTGGGTTAGTATTTATTAAAAGTCGGCACTGATTCTGACTCTTTGTGCTCTTTGTCTCAATTGATTTAATAAAACCTAATGGAGAATAATTTATTGAAAGTAAATCTAATTTTTACAATATTATAAGATAACGCCAATTAAACATTCTTTTCACGATATATTTCGACAGTTTTCCTGTCATCATCAGATGGGATATAATAACTATGTAAGTTAAGGATTTTAAACAAATTTATTATTTATATAAAAACTTTTTTATTTAATAAAAACATTTAATTATTTTTAAAAATCATAATTAAATTTTAAACATTCAAAATTTAATTAAATAATTTAAAAAATTTTATTAATTATTTAATTTAACACAACAATCAATACATACAATATACAAGAAAAATAATTATTTAAAAACATTTAAAATACAAGTATTCACTGCATTTTGCACATTAATTTTTGGATTCAATGACTTTATCAACAACGCCTCACAAATCACACGTTCCCAATAATTATCGAAATTTTTTAATAAAATTTTAAAATCAGACATTCCTATTTAACTCTTACAGCCCTTATTGTGCTCACTAATATGGGTCAAAGCCTTCGGTCTACAATGCTCTCGAGCTCAAATACCGAGATGAAGGGAAGTCTCTCCAATGTATGTGGCATTACACCCATTACATGTAAACTGATAAGCGAGATCGGAACACAATCCAACCGGAGTTTTAGACTTATTAATAAACATATTGCGTACTTTCCATGAAGTTGACACTATCCTATAGTTTAAATTTCCAAACAATATTGTAAGGAAACAATATTGTTAACCACACTTTCAATCCACAGCTAATTTCATATTGAGAAACTTAACCTTTTTAATGATTTTGGAGAAACGGTTAATGTCATTATTTTCTCATTTTCGCTCGGGTTTCTCACATAGCAACTAAATTATTTATTTATTTTTAATTAATTTGTATTTTTTGAATCTTTTTCTAGGGACTTCCATTGATTTGATTTGATTGTATTTGTATTTGTCTCATTATTTGCCATCCATACATTCCTGTTTCCTCCAAGTTACATCAATTTTTAATTTAGTTTGTGGTTTTAAAATTAATTGAGATGTTACTTTTACATTTTGGTTACTTTTACAAACATTTTAACATAAATGGCTAGTTGGCCATTTCCTAATTAACCGCAGCTTGGATGACCCTCCCCAGTTACAGTCGCCCAAGTTTTGCTCATTAGAATCCCTACAGATTTGTTTACCGAAATCTGTTATTCCCGTTAAGATTTCTTTGACCTCATTTTGCCAAACTGGAAAACAAGGGAATCGCTGTTAAATTGGGATTGAAAATAGTGAACAAACAGCAGTTTACTGCCAACTGGACGAAAAAGAATACGAAAATCCCAGAGAGACTGGGTTGAGTAAAATTTCTACTATGAAAAAACAAGATTTAATAATAATAATTATTATTATCTCTGAGAAGAGACTGTCAGAAAGTGATTGATGTCGTTGGTGTTCGGTTTTATGGAGACTCCCCACACCAGGATCATACCGCAACAATATTATTTGTTATTGAAAGTGACAGTCATATTTATTTCATTTTTTATTAAAATATTTATTGGAAATTTTAATTTATTTTTATTACGATTATAGATCAAATTATTCCCATAGTATAACACAAATCTTTAGCACTGCCTTTTCAAGGGTTTTAAATAAAGGATTTTACTGAAAAGGTTATGAATTTTCTCATTTTAGAGTTATTAAAATTTGGATTTTCCAAATGCTCCACTATCCGGCCTGAAGGTTTACATAAGGCTAATAAAGTTTTCTTTTGGTAAAGAGGTTTTCCGGAAGTCACTGGCGGATATTGGTTCCATGACAGTGGAGGCTAGGCAAATATTAGAATTTACAGATTGAACTGATAACAAACATTGAACGGCTGATTCGTTGGTCTTGATCAACCAGAAACTTTTAATTTTTTAAAGCTTCTTTTCCAAATACCTTTTTTGTAGCTCTAATTGGTTTCTGGAATTGCAAACACTCAGTGTTTAGTTACATAATCATTCTGGATCAAAAGATTACGTAATGATTAAACATATTTTTAAATTTTGAATAAAAGTCGGCTAAATAGTAATTATTGGTTTTCACTTCATTTCTCAACACCCCCCCCCCTCCAATAAATTGATACACAGCAGATTGATTATTTCCTGGATAACTTTCCCTTTCCAAAGGATGTTTGAAGTTTATAATAAATTAAAAACTAAAATCAAATAAACTGTATTTATTTATTTATTAAAAATTATTAAATTTAATTATTTTTTCACTATTTTCTCTTTTAATTATATTAATTATAATTGAATTTATTAAATATTTTTCAACAAATTAAAGAAAATATTTTCTATCAGGAATTTACAGGACTGTTCCTGAAGATTATAAGAAGTTCATTCGATTTTCACCACTGATTCCTTTTCAATTGGCATCCAATTTTTAGATCAGAATCAATTAAAAGCCCCTTTAAGCATCAAAATTGGCTTCAAGATCCTGATTACACTCTGAGGAAAATGTCTCAATATAACTAGAAATTAGTTTAGAAATAAACTCTACATGAATTGCTTATTGTAAATACGAAAGATATTTGCGTTCATTTATTTATTTCTATACGAGTCTCACTACTTATTGGACGCACCACATAAATTTTCGATATTCGATAGTCGACTCAAATGAAAGCCAGTATAGAAATTTATCCTTCCACTGTAGCTATATGTGACAAGTCTAAACAGATCTTCATTAATTGATTGCCCAACACTTGTTTATTTACTCACAAACAGTAAAATATGATGCTTTGCATATTTTATAACCCTTGGAGAATGTATGAAATCCACTAATCATCCAATTCTCCCATTCATTTCTAACTTTTGATTTAAATTTTCTTTTAACTGAAATGTCCAATGGCTGTAGTACTTTTGTCAATCCACCAAAAATTACAGCAATTGTTGAACTGTTCATAACATCCATTTTAGCGGCTTCTGTTAAATGCGAAGGAGCAGAATCAAAAATTGCGACAGATGTGTCAGGTCTCTTTCACCAAATCTTTTCTAACCACAATTTAAACCTTTGGCCATTTATCTATCCTTTCTTTTATTTTTATATATATATATATACTTTTTGACTGCGCGATATATACAGAATTTGAGTGTATTCTCTAAATTTCATTTGTGTTGACATTCCCATCAATGTTTATGGATAAGTTTTACTTTTGCTAATGAGTAATTGATTTTCTTTTAAAATACAGTTTGAATCGAGTGAATACAAGAAAGAAAATGCATTGGAACTTTAATTTCAATCAAATCATCTACAGAAAACTGTATTCCAATAACAGGATCTAGATCACTTGTCATCGAATGTTTTTCGATTAACCTTTTTTCAGAAACATGTCCTGATAATCTATTAAGAACTGGAACTTCAGGAATTTTGTTGGAAACAGAACAATTTAACGACATTTTAAGAAAAATTAGAACTGAATAGATTTCATTAGAATAGGCTTTCAAGTCTCCAACCGAAACTTTATTTTCCGACTCCCAAATCTGGATAGACGATCCAGTTGCAGCACATAGCCAATGTATATTTGGCGAGAAGATAAATTTGGATAAATCATGAAAATTGACCATCATTTGACATAACAGCATCACTTTCAAAGTCATCCCAAATAATCATAGATTTATCCCTTGATGCAGAAATAAGACTGTTGGTTGCAATGTTTGATTTTGAAGCAACCATAATCATACGACTATTGATTTTCATTGTTTCTAGTTTCCATGAAATAAACGCCAAAGTACCCTGATAGTTATATAATGCATAGCAACCTTCTTTAACATGTTTCCATCATGTGTAATCTGAATTTTTCATAAGGAGTACCTAATTTCCCAGTTTCTAATTGAATAAATCTATCCTTCTGTTTGTTCAGTCCAAAGATTACATATTGAAATCTGTGTTGTAATTTAATGTAATTAAGATATTCTTCAACCTAAGGGTCACATTTAACACCTGAAGCCATTTTAACAAAGGAACTTTATCAATTGATTTGTTTTAAAAATTTAAATCCTTGTAACACTAAAACAACTGTTTAATCAACTTCTAGAAAATCTAATCTACAATTTTACAATCAAACAATAATCAATTTTTGAATTACAATAAAAAATAAAACGTACCAATTCCACGCGTCTGTGTGCGCATACCAACACGAAAACAATTCCAACATCCACGCGCACACAGACGCGACAAAAAACGAAATCGGCCGAAACAGATATCCATACCCTTATATTAAAAAAATGGATAATTGCGCCCACTACAAATGCTGTTGAAGGGTGGCACAATGATCTTCAGGTGCTGTTCTAGTGCAGCCACCTAACAATGTGGAAATATTTTGATGACTTGATGAAAGACAGTGTGAAACAGAGTGTCATTTCTCCAAGGTACACAGGCTTACAATAACCAGCGCTCAAGCGTTATTGCATTCTCCGCAATATAGTTGGTAGAGCAATGGCAACCTTCGGATAAACCAATGAGATAAAATACTTACGCGCATTAGCTTATCTATCCCATACATAAACATTTTGGACATTTTATCCTAACTTATTTAATATTTAATTAATGTAAAATTATTAATATATATTATTAATATGACCAATTTGTTATGATCCATTGTCCTATTACTATGGGTGCACCGAATTGAGTTTTTTTGTTTCGGCCGAAACCGAAAATTTTTGTGAACAACATATTAAATTTTTGAAACAAAAAAATTTTTACAACCACTTTTAAAAAAATTTAACTTAAAAATTTATTGTTTAATTTTATAAAAACTATTTTTTCAGCATTTTCAGAAAGAATTTTAGCTCTATGATCAGTTATTACATTTCCAGCACAACTGAAAACACGCTCAGATTGAACGCCAGTCGAAGGGCACGATAGAAACTGTTTAGCTAGGCTAGAAAGTAAGAAAACCTGTTAGAAATAATTTTCCAGTAATAAATTATATCTTTATCTTTTGGAGTTAAGCTTACAAATAAATAATTATTTATCTCGGATTCAAAAGCTAAATAAGAATATTTGCAATTAGCAATCAAAGAGACTCAAAATTATCTAATAAATTGAAAATATTTGAATTTTTTTCAAAAATAATTTCATTTATTAATTCAGTTTTTTCGATTTCAAATTTAGGAAAAAATTTAATCATTTCTTTAATTAAATCTAAATTAAAATTTGCTGGATCAAATATTTTGTTTTTAAATCTTGGATCTAGCAAAGTTGAAATAATATAAATAGGATTGCTAATTATATTTTCACTTCTTGCTATCAATGATAAATTAAGTTTAACCACTTGCGCTATGATTTAATTTTCGGTAGCTGAGCCGCGCTCTACTATATAAAGTATCGTAAGGCATCGACGCCTCACCGCGTCAGCGAGCTCAGAGGTTTGACCAGTGCTTAGCGCGAGGGCAGGGTCTTACATAAAAGATTTACACGAATATAAATAATTATTCACAACAACAATAAATTTTATTAATCAATAGTCTACTTTTGTTTTTGTTTTTGCGACTAATATTATCGACGTGGTATACACGTCACTTGCAGTTCTGAAAAAAATCATCAAGACGTGCCTGGCACGTCAATATAGCGCAAGTGGTTAAAGGAAATTTCATTATTAATAGAATTGGAAAAAACTCTATTTGGTGATATTCTCAAATTTTCAATAGCAGGTAAAACTTTCGAAATCTTTGAATTCTCATATGATAGAGCTCTTGTTATCTCTTCAAATGGACTTAATATGTTTATTAATTCTTCAATTAAACTAAAGTCCAATTGATTTAGTAATTCTTAAAAACTCTTAAAAAATCCAATAATTTTTCAAATGGAAAATAGAATTTTTAAAATTTCATCAAAATTATAAATAGGATTTTTTATCACTAATTGTAACGTGTGCGAAAAACAAAGAATTTCGTTGATATATTTGGTTCTCAAGGCCGTAACAAGGCATTATTGCGCCCTGTGCGGTTCATATATCTGGCGCCCCCAACACGCAAATTCAAAACAGTCTACTATAATCATTATAATGTTCATGTTAAGATTGTTGACTATGTTGACTATTCATCTCCAGCTATTATGCTCTGTCTACTTTTTCTTTCAAATTCCTCAGAAACCCAATGTGCAGTGAAGCACATGAAACAAAAAGTTGTAAACTCAGTTGTCCACATATCAGTAGTTTATGAGACGCAAATGATTCTTTTAAGCTGATTTTTAATATTTTTTAAATTTTCGAAAACCGATGGAATCATATTATATGAAAAGTACTTTCTAGAAGGAATCATATATCTTGGCTCAAGAACTTTAAGAAGATTTTTAAATCCTGTTTGCTCGACAATTGAATATGGTTGCAGATCTAATGAAATCATTTTTTGCAATCGCAATAGAAATTTTTATTGAATTTGGATTTTCTATTTCCCAAATATTACAAGGTTTAAAAATATCAACCAAAGTAGTTTGTTTCAATTTACCCAGATCGATATCTTCGTCAGACCCCTTTAACAACTTTATATTTATCGCGTGCTTTGATTTTAAACGGTATTCCAAGGAACTCGTTGTAAAAAGCCTCGGACATCCTTTTTTGCCTCGTTTAACTTCTGTTCCACAAATATTGCAAATTGCAATATTTTCTTCTATTTCATCGACTTCAAAATAATTTCAAACTTCATTCTTTTTTTTTGAATTCGAACTATTCATGGGAAATAACTGGAATAAAATTAAAAAGTAAAAGTATAAAAATTTTTTTAACAATTTTTTAACAATAGATTTAAAAGTAAAAAATTCAGTCTTTAAAGTAATACAAATTTTTATAAATAAATTTATTTTTCGGCCGAAACCGAAAAATCCGAAATTAGAGTTTTCGGTGTCCTACCTATTACAATTGTCCTTATGACCAATTGTCCTATGACTAATTACGCATATAAAGTTCAAATCTTTGAGGACGTCATCAAATTCTTTTTAAAACATTTTCCCAAAGAAATAATAATTCAATTGAAGAACGTTTTGAAAATCCCAGGTCAAATGCAACTAGTGACTATCATAAGTTCTAAAATTACAAAGACTTTTTAGATTGGAAACAATTGATACGACAGGTTCACCTAATACCAGGTTACACAGGAGACCCTACTCTATTAAAAAGGTCAATATCAATGTTAGTATTAGACTACTCAGGGATATCTAGGATTTCAGAAATATTATTTATTTTAAATTCTGTCCATAGAGCCTCACGTATTAAAATACTGTTGGTTAGGGTGAAACCAAAAGATAAATATGATAATTGACTATTAGGGCAAGCCCATAAATCATGGAGAATTTAACTGAACGTCAGTTAATGGACAAATGAATAAAATCGGATTTACGTCTTACACTAGCGTAATTGGGTGATAAATCATTCATCAAAATTAGACCAAATATGGTAGGGATAACAAATGGGACATTGGGATTTAATGAAATCATTTATCCATACTAATTGTCAAGTTTATTTAGTCTTGTTTGAAATAAAATTATTTTGTTGGGATTCGAGTTTGGTTTGCTTTATTATTGAACACGAGGAGTCAGATTCCAAAACAATTAATAATAATTTAAAAATAAAAAATAATACAAATATTATTTATTCAGATACCCGAAACTTCGTCCCTCCATCTCCATGAACAAATAATCATCGATGATAAGATTAGATAACATCTTTTGTATTTTCTCAACGAACTTTGAACAACAATTGAAAAAAAAACAAAAAATAAAAATTTAAATAAATTGGTGTACCACATGTCAACAGTTTTTCATTGCCGCTGATTGGACGATTAAAACAACAAGTCAAATTTAAAGAACAATAAAGAAATATATTTTAAAAATTTCATATTTTTATCATAATTACTTTTTCAGCAGTTATTTAAGTTCTCTAAAATGTAAGTAAAATTTTATTTTAATAAATTTTAAAATTTTAAATTTCTATAGGTTATTTTTACAATTTTAAAATTTATTTCAATAAAAAATTATTTTTTAATAGAATTATTAAAATTAATTTTAATAGTAGAAAATTAGACAAATTTTATTTTAATAAAAATTTTTGACTTTTAAAATTAGACAGGATCTATTTGTTTGTATTTTTGACAGTCAAGTAATATTAAATAAATATTGTATTAAATATCGATTTTAAGTGCATCTCATTGATTAGATAGTGCCAAAAAATAGTGATTTAACCTGTGCTAGATAAACAAAAACTTTATTAGTTTTTAGTATTATGATACTAAAAATGTCATTATATTATAACTTAGAATAAAATTCCTATTTATAACTTAGGACAATTTAAGCTTAATAATAATAATAATAATAATAATAATAATAATAATAATAATAATAATAATAATAATAATAATAATAATAATAATAATAATAATAATAATTATAATAATAATAATAATAATAATAATAATAATAATAATAATAATAATAATAATAATAATAATAATAATAATAATAATAATAATAATAATAATAATAATAATAATAATAATAATAATAATAATAATAATAATAATAATAATAATAAAATTATTCTAGTTGTCATACTTTTTGAAAAAATATATCCTTTGACAATAATGCACATTTTTAACGGATATCCGGTTTCGTATTCTCCTAGAACGGATATGTTCGACTGCAATTAATACATTGAACAATCTCCATGAAAGAAATAATAATAATCTTAAAAAATTATCATTATTTTTACATATGATATTAAAAAGCCCTGGAAAATATTTCGCTAGAAATCGAAGAGATTTGTAACAGAAAAAATTGAGAAAATTGAAACAAAGTACCGACAACATTATCAACTTCGTTTCATTTCTAAGGACAAGGGAAAGAGCTAGAGAGAAAAGTGAGAAAGTCCAAGTGTGAATATTTGATGAAGGATTTGTGGAGGGAATTATCCCAAGCCCATCTCAACTTTTATCAACAGCAATTACAGGGAGAATCCAGTGAATAAAATTGTCAAAATCAACTTGAAATTATTAACAAGAAATTTTGTTGATTTATTATGAAAGAGTTGTTGTGAATACTATCCAATCTCAATTCCTACCGGGAGGCATTATTATTTATAACATCAAGCCCATTCTAGGTCAGCCTATGTACCATTGAATGGGATTTAATAAATTTTATTATTCTATAGCTGACGGCGCAATTTATGAAACTTGAGAATAATATTTGTCAATTTATTATTATTAGTAAATTTCAATAAATGATAATTTTAAGTTTAATTTCTCCCAGAAAATCCTCAATGAAAATAATAATACGTTGGAGGCTATATAAACTAGTTGAGCTAGACTTTCAGAATTTTGGAAGGAAATTTGCTTCGTTAGAAAAGCCATAAGATGTATTGTCCAGTTAATAATAATAATAATAGTAACAATAATAATAATAATAATAATAATAATAATAATAATAATAATAATAATAATAATAATAATAATAATAATAATAATAATAATAATAATAATAATAATAATAATAATAATAATAATAATAATAATAATAATAATAATAATAATAATAATAATAATAATAATAATAATAATAATAATAATAATAATCATAATAATAATAATAATAATAATAATAATAATAATAATAATAATAATAATAATAATAATCATAATAATCATAATAATAATAATAATAATAATAATAATAATAATAATAATAATAATAATAATAATAATAATAATAATAATAATAATAATAATAATAATAATAATAATAATAATAATAATAATAATAATAATAATAATAATAATAATAATAATAATAATAATAATAACAATAATAATAATAATAATAATAATAATAATAATAATAATAATAATAATAATAATAATAATAATAATAATAATAATAATAATAATAATAATAATAATAATAATAATAATAATAATAACAATAACAATAATAATAATAATAATAATAATAATAATAATAATAATAACAATAATAATAATAACAATAATAATAATAATAATAATAATGATAATAATAATAATAATAACAATAATAATAATAATAATAATAATAATAATGATAATAATAATAATAATAATAATAATAATAATAATAATAATAATAATAATAATAATAATAATAATAATAATAATAATAATAATAATAATAATAATAATAATAATAATAATAATAATAATAATAATAATAATAATAATAATAATAATAATAATAATAATAATAACAATAATAATAATAATATTAATAATATAAATTATACAAAATCAATGGGATTTCTTTCAATTCTTTTATCATTTCATGAAATTTCTCACAACTTGTTGCGTTTCCTTTTATTTTGATCTTTGATATTTTCAATGACAAATATGTCGCATGTTGAAATTAATTTTATTTGTTTTTTTCTTAATTAGATATCAAATTTAATTTAAAAATTTTTCATTTTCACTAATTACAACACAATAAAATTTTTATCAATTATATTTATATTTTCATTCTCCATTAATGCCATTCTAAGATTAACAATTAAAAACCTTCACTTTAGTGCTTCCCAACTTCAAGATTTTCAATTACTAGTAATGATTACTAGTAATTAATTATTAAGGTTTCTTGGTAGTAACACAAATTTCATGTTAGGATAATTCCTTTACTGTAATTTTTATTAGGCAAGAATTTTCAATTATTCTAGCAGGAATTCTAGCAATATGTGCTTCTGATTTTTATATGTATTTTCAGGGCTCCCATGGTTCCCACTGTCAAAAGATGTTTCCTTTCACTACTTTTACTAATATGTATATTAAAGAGTAATGTAAAATTCCCACCAATTCCATCTGTATCAATATATTATAAATGCAAATAATCACATAATATAATCCCTGAATAAAATACATAAAATTAATACATAAACATTTCAATATAATTAATAGCACACAAGCGGCAAATTAACTAATCACAGCACTGGATATATTATCTGTATTTTCATTGGATATAAATCTGATTTAAGTAACACACATATCCCTCGATTTATACGCAAGATGAACTCCGCACAAAACCGTGTAAATCGAATCCTTGGATTATGCTACGAAATAAACACTAAAATGTGATAATTTAGCCAATTATTTATCTAATGCAAAAGTAAGACATCGTAAAAATATAATTATTTGTTAAAATTTAAAATAAATAATTAAAATTTTGAAAATTTAAAATCAAGAAATCATCGAATTAAAATTTGAAAAGCGGATCAGATGCGGATGAGATGATGGGAAAGATCATGGCGAGAATGGATTTATGAGATTATGTCCAGAAAGGGTCGAAAGGCAAGAAATCGTACAAAAACAGAAAATAGTTAATTAATCAATCAATTTATTAAGGGAAAGCTCGAGTTAAGTAAACAGAAAAAGAAGTAAACAAACTCGAAATTGTGAAACCATTATCATGACAGCATGAGTAATGAAAAAATTGAAAAAGATTACCACAAAGGAGACGCATGGTGGAACAATTAATTTGTTCCTACAATGACGAAAAAATGAAAAAAGCCGCTAGGCAAAAATTGCCATTAATCAATGCGATTATTTTAACTATATAAAAGAACTCAAATTTAGAAAGAATCGGCACTTTGCCTCAGGTAGGGAAGAACAAACGACTTTAAAGGCAACATTGTTAAATTATAAGACAGAATTAGCGAAAGTGAAAAAAAGGGATCAAGTTAAGACAAAGGGTTAAAGAAAAGAGGTTATTATTGTTGTAGAACGTACCGGACCAAAGCGGTCACAGTGAGACTGATTGAATAGAATAGAATAGATATTTTTGTTTGCGATATTCGGAGTTTTGTAAATTGTACGAATTCAAATACAAATATACGTTGAGTATTGTTTGTCTAATTGTTTTTATAGAACACGTGCTGTCAGAAACAGCGACTTTAATATTTATTTAATTGAAAACTCAACAATAAGTTTAATTACTGTCACCAGTTTCATGAACTTTTTGTCTTTTCTTCCTGAGTCGTATGATGTAACTTGATAGGTCTTGATGCAATTCAGGTTTAATAGTTGATGAATTAGGGAAGATCTCAGATCGACAAGACATTGTAATGAAATTCGAAATTAACAATTGCCTATATTTTTTTGCTAACACGACGCTGGAATCGGTGAGCTCGTTCAACATTCGTGTCATATTGTAAATAAATGATTACCCAATTTTCATCCTAATTCAAGTCATACGCTCATGATTCTTGCTGTGAATGCAATTGGTTCAGATTGCTCTTCATCAGAATCATGTTTATTTGTTCCATGAATAATGTTAACTAAATCATCCTCATTTAGTTCTTCATCAGCCATTGATTCTTCAATATCTGCCTTAGCAAAATCCTCAAAACATGCATGTCCAAGTTTTTCAAATATAAATATTAAAATCATCAATCTACACGCGCTTAGTATCCAAAACATGCCTGAGCCTGAATTTATATAGGAAGTTGAACTATGGCAGTGCAAATGCATGAGGATGAAGGAAGAGGGAGGAATCAAATCACTGCTTACTGATCTTTCTGTTGTTTTTGATTTGTGTGACCAAATGCAATATCCAATCACTCACAAGTTGTTTCAAATTATTTAAACGTGTCCTGTAAGTGTTTCAAATGCTGAACGTAGCTTCTCAACCCTCCGAAGAATAAAAACCTGGCTGAGAACCGAATGACAGAAAGCAGACTAGTTGGATTAGCCCTACTTAATGTACACAGAGACATTCCTGTAAATGTTGAAAATGTGATAGAGCGTTTTGCGAAGTCGGGAAATCGTAAACTAGATTTTGCATTATAAATTGTTAAAATAATCAACAAATAAAAGTTTTATGTACGTTACTAGTCTAACAACTAAACTATAGTCTTCATCAAATGATTGTATTTCAAATTTCAATAATGATAAATTAATTCTAAATATAATTTACAACAGTGTATATCTACATTAAAATTTAAATATTTTTGTTGACATTGCATACTTTCGTTATAAAGGGCTGCAAAAGCCAAGTAAAAATTGCTAAAGAAAATATTTGCCAAATAATATAAAGGTGGGGGGAGGCGGTCGCATCCATCGCCCCCTATGGATCCGCCACTGATTCGTATTTAATTTAATTCAACAACTCTTTAATGAGAATATTTTTGTAAGTGAATATGCATGTTTGTCAATCACTCAATGTAAATTCTATAGGTCATATTGCGTTATCGATAAGCATAACTACGGTACGTGATGTTTGGGCGCTCTTAAACATAAACTCATTTCAATAAAAGTAAAAAAAGTTTGCATAAAATGATCCTGACAGCTGTAACGTATTTTCTGCGATTTACAGGTGGCTGATCTCCACAAATGAATTGTTCATACACTAGGTCACGCCGCTTTTGAACAACTCAAATTCCATCTATAAATTTCCAAATGTTAGGATGATCCATCTCGATTTTGGCTTGTAATCTTCTATGTGCTACTTCAACATAGTTATTTTTACGATCCTCTCCATTCGCTGTTTTCTCGTAGACAGACCACAATGAAGGAAACAATGTACGACGTCGAGTACGGTTAAGATTTTAATGTCCTAAGTAAACGTCCTCAAATCAGTTTATGATTGCCGTAGGGTCCTTCGTAATTTCATTTCAGTGCTTTCAAAGCAAATCGACTGCAATAAATGAGAGCGCGGTTATTATTTTGACTTTCAGAGTGATGTTAAAGCATGTTAAATTTGTGAAGCAGACCTTCGCCACCTATCTTCTTGTGTATATTCTTCGTCAAACGGAGAAAGCATCCATGTATTTCACAATTTGGAAACGTTGATTGTACCGCTCCAAATGTGACCTGCAGAAAGTTGATAGAAATTGACGACAGATTGAGATGTGGCCACAATGTTTTAATAACTTCAAACAATTGGTAGTAAGTTCCTCTTTTTTTGTTTGGTAGTAGAGCATACATAACCGGTAACACGAATCGTCTGCCACGATTACGTATAACAGCGAGAAAAGAGTAGGAGCTAGGCTGAATGTTCAGTTCATATACAATCTTTTCGTCTGGTTACTATAATCATGATTCGACTGTTGACCAAAGAGAAAAAAAAATTTTCGTCTTGTTCTCCTGAATCCAATAAAAAAATTCTTTCATTTGATTTGGTATGACTTCATACATTCGATAATAGATAAATGTTAAAAACAATGTCAAAACATCTTTCTATATGCTGCATTGCAATTGCGATAAATGACAAATAAAATATTCTCGGAAGGACCTTAATCATACAGCACCGTGCTAGTGCATCCTATTTTTGACGGGCCCCCCAAATATTAAATACATTAGAAAAACTTCTCCAATACCAAAAAATATCACGAATTGAAAGAAAAAAACAAAAATAAAAATTCAAAATTCGTTTAACTTTCAAACAAATCTGATTGGCTACGATTTAATTTGAACCAATTGTAATTTCTTTGTATTGTTTTTTAAATTAAAATCAATAAAAATGAATGCAATAAAATTAAAAAAAAATTTAGTGTCAGCACAGGGCCCCTAAAGGTTACAGCTGGCGCTGTAATCATTAATCAAAATGTAATTAAAAGATACCCAAGAACAAATTTGTCGTTTTTCGCCGAATTAAAATTTATTTAAACATAATTCAATTTTTTTCATGCTTTTATGATAAGAGAACAAAACAAAAGAACAAAGAATAATACAATGGTTATGTGGTCTATCAAACGATAAATTATTTCCCATTTCATTTTCTCTCCCAGTAGCCCATTGCCATATCCAGGCCTGTTATGTAATTTGATTTCCCTCAAATTCAATTATCATTCCTCAACCATTTCTCCTATTAATTGCAAAAGAAAACCGTGTTGTTTTTATTATTAAAATATTCCATGACATTTTAATGAATAAATCTTCCAAACGATTATTTGTATCATAATTTAGTCATTTTTTTTTATTTTGAATCCACAGCATTTTAAACATTTTCTCTCGGAAATTTAGCCTTTTCAGGGTCTGAAGGAATGAATTAAGTGACAAAATAAATCGAACAAATAAAATAAAGCATCAAAAACGCCAAATAAAAATTTAAAGAAAAATATTTTCTATATCTTCATTTTAGCACGTTGAATGTATGTCTGCAACTGTTGTTTTAATCCGAGTCAAGTCCTGCAAAAATATCAAGCAATCTATATAAATCTGTACTATTTTTTAAAATGTAGTTTCTGATATTAATTAATAATATATAAAAATGTTGATTACTAGAGACTAGTTAGCTAATCAAAGTGTGTTAGTTACATTTCCTTTAAGTAGTCAACGTGCTAACATTATTTTAATCGAATCAACCAATGATATTGCTTTGGCCGTTATGATAATTTTAGTTCATACTAAATTGGCGATTTTGACAATTAAATTAATATTGTAATTGTTTTACAACCAATTATGTATTACTTTCGAAAAAATGCAGTATTTGAAAAACAGTTCGTGTAATTAGAAATAAATATTAATCTACCTTTTATTTCTTCACATAAAATTCATACAAAGTTCAAACATGCAGTATCATGCATACTCATTAAATTATTCATAATAATTGTTAAATTAATTAATTTATTTATTAAATTATTAATTATCCGCTTGTATGCCTTTAACTAGAGATTTAGCTGCCTTCCTGAAAGAGGATAACGGATCATTGATTGATCCTTAGATCAAGTTACTGACTATGAAAACAAAATACAACAGAAGAAAAAAATAATGAAAAAGAAATATTTTTCGGGTTTCTCAAATCCATTTAATTAGAATAAACTAAAAATTTTGCTACGGCTTCATCAAATCATAATTTCAGTTACCCAGATTTTCACATTTACAAACAAATAAAAAGTGAATAATTCATATAATTTAAAAAATTTTTTAACAAATAAAAAAGAAATTCTTTTCAAAAAATTTGCAGCTTACGCTAATCCCAATGTGAAAATTTTTGGGATTTTTTTGGTGGGGTTTATTTAGTTTATTTTATTCTGTATTTTCTGTTTGTCGAATTTTCCATGGATTTTTCCGGAGTTATGGAAACAAAATTTTCTTTGACAAAAATTTGTATTGATTTATTTAAAATAAAATTTAAAGTTTTCAAAAAAAATTTAATTATATTAAAAATATTTTTATATTTAATATATATAATTAAAATTAAATATAAAAATATTTTTAATATAATTAAATTTTTTTTGAAAACTTTAAATTTTATTTTAAGTAAATCAATATAAATTTTTGACAATATATATATGGTCAATCCTGACGTTAATTCGCGTCTGTGTGCGCGTTGGATTCGGAGATGGTGTTTGTGTTTGTATGCGCACACATACGCGATCAGTGTAATTTTGGAGCATTTCGTTATCGATGTTGTCGAGTTGCATCGAAGTTTGATTTTGTGATCGATTTTGATATATTTAGCTGAAAATTTTGGATTGGTTTTTTATGTGAATTATATCAGTTGTTTTAATTTGGTAAGATTTATGGTTTTTTTTTGAAAATACAAAGGTTTTAAACATTCGTTTATTAATTTCAAATGGAAAAGGATATTATGATTGTATGGAGCTTAGAAGATGGCAAACAGAGTGATGTATTATATGGACATTCAGAATCAATAACGAAATTAATCAACGAAACTAACTCATTCCTTGGAAGTGTGGATTTATGTGATTATGTAATCGTATGGAAATTAAATCTTGATCAAATAAAGTTGAATAAATTCAAATCAGTTGAAGGTTCAGAAATTATTGACTTTAAGCGCATAGTTGATCCATTATCCAAATATGAATTTCTATATATTCGAACAATAAAACTGGAACAGACGCATGGAAATTTGGACACGAATCTCTATAAATTGGTCTTTATGCTTGCCGTTAGCCCCGAACATGAGCTATTACTATATGAGGAATCAAGTCAAAGGCTTTTAACTGATGCTTCGAAAGAAGATGATGCTCAATACAAGAACATGTTGCGTTCGACATTTAAACATATATATTAAAAAAATTTTTAAGTTGAGCAGCAAAATTTTAAAATTTAACGTCATCTTACGTTTAATAATAAAAGAACTGCATGTAAATTTATCAATTTTTATATGCGTTCAGTTTCAGTATGATAATGATAATGACATGCAAAGAGTTTAGAATTATTTTAAAAGAAAAAGCGCAGAGAATTTTAAAAAAATCTCAGGAAACGAAAAATATTAAAAGAAAGTTTAATGCAATACTAATATTTATTTTCTTTTAGTTGTGTTTTTATATATAAGGTACAATGAATGTTTTGTTTATGTTATTTTTGTTTTTTATAAATACATATATTATTGATAACAGATTTATTCTTTAAATAAAAAAAATTTAGATTAAATAAATTTTTATTAAATCCCGATATATAATTTAGGAAAACTGGCAACCCTGAAATATATATATATATATATATATATATATATATATATATATATATATATATATATATATATATATATATATATATATATATAATGTAAATTTTAATTTGGCTTAATTCCAAATTAATTATTAAAAATTTATTTTTCGTCCAATCAATTCTAGTATAATTCAATTAATTATAATGAACAAACTATTTCCATCATTATAATTTGATATTCCTTCATTCAGTAAATGTCGTTGTAATGAAGATGTTCACAGAATCATCAGAAATAATAATTACGGGTTGACACGCAAAAATTAAATTTTTTTATCCACCAATAGAATTTTTTTTAAATTATCATTTTAATAGAAATTTTGGATAAAATCTTCATTTGACAAACAAAATTAAAAAATTAAATAATGGATTTTGAGGGACGAGCGAATAAGGAGAACATAAAATAATGAAACATAATTTTAAAATATTCATTTAATATGTGAAGAATAAATAATCACTCAATGATTACAAAAATTTTGAAATTTCATTTATTTTCATTACGATTATAGATCACATTTTATTACACACTTAAAACAGTACCGAAAATTTGGGTTACACTGGAAATTAAGTTGATCTATAAAAAAAATATTAAGAAAAACAAAAACAGATCAAATCCAATAAATTGAGGGATCCATCTTCTTCCGGATATTCGATTTCGAACTTAATATCTTGATGAGCCGCATTGAATGTATGAAATATTTCCTCCGCTTCTTTTCTGTTTTTGGTCGTGATGAAGATATCATCTACATATCTTGCATAGAAACCGATGGGTTGTATGGTCCTCAGTGTCTGTCGTTCGAGGTTATCCATAAAGATGATTGCTAGCAGTCCTGATATGCTAGAACCCATAGGCAGACCTTTAACTTGTTTATAGATATTTTGTTCAAAGGTAAAATAGGTGTTCTCGAGGATAACAGTAAGTAGTTTGGTGATATTCTGGATATTCATTTCCTTTATTAACAAGTTGCTTTCTCTTAATTTCTTTTCTAAACATTGAATAGCCTCTGTTGGTTCGATAGATGTGTATAGTGATACGACATCAAGACTAAATGGGTATTGGAATTCTCTATGACAAGTCATGTTATTATTTAGTCTTGTCATGAGGCGGTCGCTGCTTTGAAGATGGTGTGGTATCGTGTCCAATAAAGGTTTCAAGATCTTTGCAAGGAGCCAACTTGTTTTAGTTGTTGGTCCATTTTTGTTGGACACTATAGGTCTAATTTTGATACCAG
Source organism: Schmidtea polychroa (assembly GCA_959609185.1). Lineage (NCBI taxonomy): Eukaryota > Metazoa > Platyhelminthes > Tricladida > Dugesiidae > Schmidtea > Schmidtea polychroa. The sequence continues at coordinate 49,173 of CAUHTR010007694.1, forward strand.
GACCCTCTTTGTGAGTTTTAATTAGGTGGTAGAAGTTAGGAAGATCAGAATTTTTTGTGACGAAGCTGTTGGTTATTCTGTTGTTGAGCCTCATTTCCAAAGCTATGGCTTTCCATACTTTGTTGATCTTCATTTCGATGGTGTTTGGTGACATGCAGCTGACTTTCTTGTAAGTTTCGATGTTGCCGAGGTGTTCGTAACCAGCTTTACAGTAATGATTCTTCTCTATAATGCAAAATTCTCCCCCCTTGTCACTTGGTAAGTAAACGTACGGTTTCTTTTTAATGTATTTTAATATTGCCTGTTCGTCTTTCGTTAGGTTTGAGAGATATGGTTTTCTTCTTTCCTTCTCAACTATCTCCATGATTTTGTGACAGACCTTTGAGAGTGTTGAATCTAATTCTGCATCAGGATTTGGTTGATAGAGTTTATCTGTGTTTATGTATACTGGGAGCTGGTTTTCGCTATTTTCATTTTTATGCGGTATTGTATTGTTCCATTTGATCTGGTACGCAATGCGACAAAGAGCTGTTCTGAAATTGAGGATGGCTGCTTCATCTATTTCTCTGTTTATACTGAACTTTGGTCCTAGTGAAAGTAATCCATTTTCACCTTTGGATAGACAATTTGTGAGGTCGGTTACTAGTTCTTTGTTCACTGTAATGCTTTCGTTTCCGTCCAGTGTTTCATTGTTCGTAACAAGGCCTGCTTTGAGCTCCTTTTTTTTAAACTTATGATATTTCATTTATTCTATTATGATTATAGAAAAAAAATAAATCTTAAATACTGATCATTCGAGCTATTAATTAGTTTAAATATGAATCATTCAAGTTAATAAGAATTTTCTAATAAAATCTAGTAAATAATTTATTTTGATTGAATAAATAAACTTGGCCTTTACACTCTAGTTCATTTTGATCTGGAAAACATTAGGCAAAACTATTCTCTCACTATAGTGCTTCAAATTGACATACCATAATTCCTGTACTAAAATCTTGGGACCAAAAATAGTTCAGGGGTGGGCAAATACTTTTAAGCGCGGACCAAAATGAAATTTTCAAATTGTCTCCCGGACCGGAGAACTATACCGCTTACGCTGTGCACACGCAAATGCTTTGGGTGGAGTTTTTTTCCTGCCCAAGGAATTGTCTAACTTGGGTGTACATGCGAACAATTTGTGCCAGTAAAATATTTCACGTAATTTTTAAAGAAATATGATGCATTATATTAAATTAATTATCATTAAATAAAATAGTTAATGACAGATTTTATTTTGTTATTTATTTATATCTTAACGATACCAAAATATTTAATATTGATACATAGTTATTACATTTTTATGTTTATATTGCATTTTGTAAATATAATAGTAAATAAAATTTTAAAAAGAAAAGACAAACATCAAATGTTAAAATAGAATACTTATAGTTAATGCGAAACGTGATCTTTAAAGAAATGACGACTAGTATGTGACCAGTGCTAAATCAAAATAAACAGTACGTGTGCTGTGACCTGTCATCCCTCGAAGAGTGAGAGGAGTACACGTTCAATTTTATGTAGTTAGCCAACCACGAGCTTTGTGAGAGTATGTTGCATACATTAAAGTAGTATGGTTACGGCTGTTCAAAATTATAATACTGTTTATTATTTATATTTTTCATTATTTATATGTACACTACGCACACTAATACTGTTGATTTTAACAAAATCACATGAAAGAGATTGAAAAAATTGTATGCGGGATTTTTCACGGGCCGGATAAAATAAGCAAAAAGGCAGGCTTTTGCTCACCCTTGCTATAGTGTTTCACATAGACATTGCGGCAGTGTCTGAATGCTTAACATTGACATAGGGTTGGAGGTACACCAGATGGTCTTGTTCCAGTGTTTAGATATTTACCTACTCATATATTAATTTGGGACATAAAACCAAAATGAGGTATATGCGGTTAGTTTACATTTAATAAAAATTAACTCTAAATTTTCCCTTGCAAATATTTTCTTGCTTCGATAAATATTTTCTCTACTGTAAGTAAATAGAGTTCTACAATTATCAATGCATGTTGAGAACCCCAAAAAGATCAATTTCCCGAGATATTCTCTTTGATAAAGTCACTTTATTTCCGGTGAGGATTTATTCATCTGATTTTAGCGAGTTTTAGATACAAAATAATAAACTGAAACACAACAAATAAAACAAAATATAGATATTATTATCTGTAAATTCTTTAACTATACGTGGGTCCTTAAATAAATGATTGCGGATCTTTCATTATTAATCAATTCATTCTTTTAAATGTCTAAAGTAAAATATTATTTTAGAATCCTAAAATATGAATATTAGCGCTGATAAATTGTGCTAAAGGTTGATCAGCCTAACTTTCTAATAACAGACTAGTTTTTAGCTTATTAGGCTGTCATCAGCACCATGTAATAAACTCAATTGAATCCATTACATTTGTGACCTGATCCAAGAATCTAACTACTCCACCATCAAGCCGTATCAAATACCACACTTTCTGTATTTCTATTATCATATGTATATCCTTACATTTAATATCATAAAAACTAAATGAATAAACAATTCATGTAATTTCTGTCTCCAATAGTTGTAAACACAATTAAAGCTTGTAATCGAATCCGATGGTAATAAGTAACTCCAAACGATAACAACCAAATAAGCATGAAAGTAGTTTGCCATTAGATTTCTTAGGCTATGTTATGGGGCCCCTGAAAACTTTGATATTCTTCACGATATTTGGTTTGTGATTAAAATTGTTCACCCTTTAATTTATATAAGATAATATCAAAATTATTTTTTCAATTTAATGTAAAGTTTCAATGACTCTGAGCGGGTTGAATTGAGAGAGTCCATAGATGGGATAAATAAATAATATCTACTTTTGTTATTCATTAATTAAAAACATCAATTTTCTTTGAATTCTGACCATTTTTTCCCAGCAATTCATCATTTCTTCTGACTCGAAACAATGTTCCGATATGAGACAAATTTTCTCATGTCTTTTCTCCAATATAATTGAATTAATATTAAATAATAAATTTATATATGAAATATAATCATAAATACAATAATGTTAAGGTTAAACAAAATAATTCAAAAAACAAAATTATCAGAAATTTAAACAAAAACGATGTCAAGAGAGGATATACAGCAGGGGTGCCCATAAGGTCGATCGCGATCTACCGGTAGATCGCGAAGGATTTTTTAGTAGATCTTCATAAAAAAAATATTTTTTATATAAATTTAGATTTTATATAAAATTTCTGTTTTATGCTTAAATTTTTTGCCAATTTTCATGTTCTGTGTTCCATTTCTATGGTAATACTAAATAACATATTTTAATTTTGATTTCACCATTTCCAAAATGTTATTTAGTTTAATTTAATTTTGTTTATTTAGTTTAAATATTATGTAAGTATTAAAAAAGTAGATCGCATACACATTTTGGATGTGAATGTAGCTCTCCTAGAAATATTAGTGGGCACCCCTGATATACAGCAACATAATTGTCAGCAAGTGCATATCTAGATGAGAAAGACCCCGAACAGTGGATTTACAGAAAATCATTAAATAATTAATTATTGGAATTTATATCTAGAAATGGATCAGGAATAGAATAGAGGATCGTAAAAAATTGATAGGATTGGTTTTGTATGAAAATGCACTAAATATTATAATAAAAAAACATAAACAACATCGCGCTATATATTTCGACTACTTACCAGTCTTCCTTCAGACTGCAAATCACGTTTTCAACTAATGATTAAAAATAAGGATAAACTGAAAATAAATTTATTTCATTTAATCAAAAGTTTAAACCAATGAAAAGGTAGAAAATGAGTTTAAAAGAACATTAAAAAAGGAGATAAAAAATGAGATAAAAAAGCATTAGAAATTATTTTCACATAATGCAGAATTTTCACCAAAAGGCTTACTTTATTATTTATTTGTTTAGCATTTAATTTATGCTGAGTAGTAGATGGATTAGACCCCGTAAAACCAGGGGCCCATTGTACATTGTTTTATTCCCAGCTTTTTACAAATTTTTTATACAAGTTTTTATCGCAATATATAAGTTTTCATTGATCTTCTTCATCCCAGAAGCGGTCATCGAAACTGGTACTTGTGGCTGGACCGAATTCATCATCGTCATCAACATCAATAATGTCATCAACTCCTAAATAGTGACCAAATGCAAAACTTTTTTTAATCTATCCACGCGCGTTTATCATCATTATTTGATAGGGCAATTTTCGAGTTTTTAAATGTAAATAATTGATGATTTCTAGTACCTATTCTAGTCTGTGGTTCAGAAATCACCTGATTTGTGTTATAACAATCTAGATAAATTTGGTGGTTTATTGATGTCCCAGGTAATTTAACCCCCTTTGCTTTAACTGTTACTGCCTAAAAGACTAATATTTTGGGCGTAAGAAAATCCATTCTGAATAACCTAATCCCTTGCTCTCATCGTTAAACCTCCCGATGACTGAGTCAAGGTTCCTATTATATAAGGGGTGTGTTGGATCATAGTTAGATGTGTCCAATAAATCTGAAATCATCTGAAGTAATAAGACATCTAATTTGAGATTTTTAATCTCTAGAAAGAAGCTATCGGTAATATTTTTTATGCAATTATACTGACGCCTGTATTTCTCCAAATCAATTTATTGAAGCTGGTACATCCACAGTTTAGACAGATCTATTACTGTTTGACCTATATAACTAGTCAAAATCTGTCGAAATATATAGAGCCCTTTTCTAAATGAGCGGCTATCAGATCACCGTCAATTCTTATTGATTTTCGGAAAGTCGGTTTTGAGACGTATACTATCATCTTTTCAGATGAATTACATAGCCTCAAATTCATTCGTTTCTTGAGGTTCTCTACGGATTTACTGTACAGACTATTATTATATAATTTAAACAAGTCCCTATATATTTCGCTAGTAGACTGTGATCTTAAAGTTGTGTTGGTGTCTATATATGCTTTAAATATATAGGCGCTTGCTTAAATTTAATACATCTATGAATATTTACAACAACCCCACCTAATTCTATGTACAATTTGAGAAGCCTCCAATGAAGAACATAGTTCCTCTTCAGCCAATGCGTAAGCATAAGCTTCTCGACTTTTGAATTAGGCGGGCACAACTTTTCCGGCCCAAGCGAAAAATCATTCAAGAAATCATGCACACATTCCGGAATATCGATATCAACCTCCATAGTATACCCATATGGAAGGTTATCAATATTCGTGTTCACACATTCAAGCAAAACATCATTCAGATTATCATTCACCCAAGAAAAATCACCATACGGAAGATTTTGGCTAAAAACCCAACCGTATAGATTATTTATATCTATATACAATAATTCTGTATTATTTGAAGTAGCAATGTAATGTTTGTTAACAAATGTTAACCTACCCCGTATACCTCCCTTATAAAAATTATACATTTCCATGTCCTGCAGAAGACATACCGGAAATTTTATAGAAATTAAGAGGATCAAGACCATTGTAAGCAATGGCCTTTCCACGGAATTGCTGAAAATAGGCTGCAAGGAGGTATACGCCTAATTCAGGATACGTTAACATGTAATCTAACAAATTATTACAGCTATACTGTCTCCAAATTAGTTGAGCCTTAGTGTACTCATCTTCCGTAACATCAGACCAAATAGGGGGTAATTCCAAAGTAGACTCAAGCACATCCAAAGAAGTAGCAAAAGTATACGGAAAGATATCTTTCGAATGAATTATCGACTTCTGAAAGACAGACGAAGTTAAAGGAAAAGTAGTATGAGTTTTCACAGCTTTGACTAAAGAACAATTAACAAATTGCATGCTGTCAATAAAACGAACATGCAATTCGTTAATATAAGCAATTAAAGAAATAAATTTCTCTGTTGAGATAGGTATAATATTCAACTCCCAAGCGGCAAAATCACTGAGGCCATGTTTCAAAATATGGTGCAAATCATAGCCTCATAAATTATGAAAAACTATCGGTAAGAATTTATTTACGAGAGACTTTGCATTTCCTGCATGCAGCTCTTAAATATCTACCGGTGAAATGACAATGATCTATAACAGGACTAATTATATCTTTTTTGCACAAATAACAAATAGTGCTAGCTCGAAAGGCACGCTCCTGAGCAAAAGACAAAGTAGACATGCCTTTATGACCTTCGGCTCATAATATAGCAGGACAATTGTGGTAGCAATTTCCTCCACCTTCCTTAAAAATTCCAAAATACAATTTGTTCCAAAAAAATCAAAATAAAATTTAGTGTGAGTGTAATTATTTATAAGTAAAAGACCTGTGGTATGGGTAAATGAATTTGATGATGTATGATATGTTCTGGTAAAACCGATTCAAAATCGGCATAAATCACAAAGGGAGGTGTAACTGTTTTTGAATAGTCAGTAAACAATAAATCTTTATTTTTGGGGAGTGTATAAAGTGTTGTGCCAGTCTGATTCTTACAGCATAGAGCAACATGCTGATCAAAAGCATTCTTATATCGGGACCCATTAAGGCAATGTGGGCATCAGTTACACCTTATTCGTACATTACAATCCTCATTTAAATGACAGTTCATTAACTTGTCTAAATCAGTAACGGCCGTATAATGATATTTATCTTTGTTATTGAGAATTAATAATTAAATCGGCCTACCATCGATAACCTTAGAACGATGTAATATACTAAGATGAGGGTGGTGAGTTACGTAATCGTCGGAAATATTGGAATGAGAACTGGCAGGATTAAATGAAAGCAAATTTATAGATAAATTTAAATCAGGATTTTTCCTCTCAAATTTCGGAATGTTGCACTTGTATAAAATATTATAAAAACTTGTACATCTTGGTATATTCCAAACATTGTAATAAAATCTTGTATATATGTAAAAAACAATGTGATATCAAAAACTTGTATAAAAAAGTTGGAAAAAGCTGTGAATAAGACAATGTACAAAAAATAATAAAATTAATAATAAAACTTTGTAATAAATTTTATAAAACTTGATATTATTAATAATAATAATATTAATATCTTTAGAAATAATAATGATAATATATATATATATATATATATATATATATATATATATATATATATATATATATATATATATATGGCTCATTCGAAAGGTTTTTGTTTTGGAGTTTAAAATGAGCCATCGTTCGATAAATTTCGTTGGCTGGAACTCTGTAAATTTAAAATTAAAAAATATGACCTTGAAAAAAAACGTTTATTTAAAAATTTTTATAACGGGGGGTGGTCTAGTGGGCCCCTGGTTTTGCGGGGCCAAATCCATCTGCTATGCTGCTACCAAAAATCATCAATTTATACTTTGATTATGATAGTTAGGAAATCTAGATTTTAATTAACGTTTTATTTGATTGTCAAAAAGCAATTTTTGGAGATTTAATCAGAGGTAATTATTGTTTGAAAGATTATAGAAATTATTTAGCAGATATTAATTATAGCTGTGACGAGAAACATTACCAAACACAAATTGAAATTGAAATTATTGAAAATTCATGAATATAAAATAAACATCGATATTTTTACTGATTCATAGTCAATGTTTTAATAAATACAATATATAAGAATTGTTTTTCATCTAAAAGGAATTTAAAATGAAAAATAAATGCTTAAAATTTAAAATATAAACTACAGTTTCAAATGGATTAAAATATTTTTTTACGGATGCCTAACAATGAAATAAGATAAACATTACAAGCTTTGTGATTCCCAGTGCAAATCCCAATAGTAGACTAGTTTCGAGATTTTAGCTCTCATCACTACTATGCAGCAGACGCGAAGATTTCTCTTCGCGCCAGGTAAGTATACAATATTGCTGATTCAACTCTATTGCATACTTTTCCGGGTACACTGGAAATCACATCACTTGCAAATTCGCTAAATCACAGAAACAAATATCTGCAAACTTGTAAACATGACGTATGAAAAATCATATTCGCCTCTGGAGACACCGTCATACACAGAAACTGTTTACAAGTGCATCCGTAAACCTTTAGCATTTTTAACTTGTAAATGTTGAATGCTGAAATTTTTAAATGTCAGTTAAAATTGTCGATATTAGAATTATTATATCTCGAAAATATGTGTTTTAATAATAGTTATTTATGATGACTGAATACTTAAGTGTTATAGCTTATAATATAGTAACCACTTCAACGGAAGATTACTTCCAGACAAATTCCACAAGGACTTAGAACTATTCATCAAAGGCTGTCAGAGATTTTTCAAAATAAAGACATTGGTTAAAGATCCAAATAATATTGGTTATTATTAACATAGCGTTGATTGATGAATACCAAATGGCAAAATAAAAGACTGGCATTTCAATGACTGACATAATTAATGAATGATCTAAAAGTGACAATGGACTAAGATCAAGGGAATGAAAAATATGAAGTATTTATTGAGGAAATACTAAAGAATGACGAAAAGATTGATTTCGCACACTTGGAATCAAGAGGAAATGCATTCTGACACAGTGTGTCAAGGATAACGAAGTAACACGAAATTGAAGAAATTGAAGGGGGTTATTTCTGACCCAGAACATATTATATAAAAAAAACTAATCATCATCATACAAGTTACAAAGATGTAAAAAAACCTTATTGTTTCATCAAAAAATAATTTTTAAAACAAAATAAAAAATTTATTTTTCATCAAAATTTCATAAAAAAATTATTTTAAAATTTAGTTTAATATCCAAGTGAAATAACGTTTTACGGGTGACGTTAATTGAGGCATTACTATATAACAATTTAAAAATTTTAATAAATTGTAATTGACAATATTAGGATTCTCATCCGCTGCAACATTAAATAATTCCAAATCACTAATTAATTCCAAAAATTTTATTCAATAAATTTTACACTCAAAAAAACTTTCCTTCCTTATTTTTGTTATTTAAACAAATTTCAATTTTCCTTTTAAAATATTTTTCGATAAAAATATTTTTTAAAAATGCTCAATTTCAGTCTTCTTTTAAAAATATTATTTAATAAAAATATTTTTTAAATTTAACAAAATTTCTAATTAAATCTTTAAAAATCTATCTACTTCCTCATAGACAACATAACCAATTTATTCCAATGTTATCTGCAAATCGACTTCTCTCTATCGAATCATGCATAATATACTAGCATTATTATTATTATTATTATTATTATTATTATTATTATTATTATTATTATTATTATTATTATTATTATTATTATTATTATTATTTTAAAATTCGTAGTTATGGTACCTGAACTTATTTTCCATATTGATTTAGATCTTAATTTAATAAATTTAATTAATTAAATTTAAAATAGAAATAATTAATAATAATGGAATAATAATGGATTAATTAAAGATATATTTAAAGATATAAGTAGTTTACTATATGTAGTTTATAATAATAATAATAATAATAATAATAATAATAATAATAATAATAATAATAATAATAATAATAATAATAATAATAATAATAATAATAATAATAATAATAATAATAATAATAATAATAATAATAATAATAATAATAATAATAATAATAATAATAATAATAATAATAATAATAATAATAATAATAATAATAATAATAATAATAATAATAATAATAATAATAATAATAATAATAATAATAATAATAATTATGATATTTTTTTGACAATTTTCGGAAACTATTCATTCTAAAAAAATAAATAAATACATTAAAATATAAAAAAGCAAAGTTGAAAATATAAAATCATTCCAGAAACTAAAACAAATTTTAGTAAATTTACGTTTAGTGATGATCGGTTTATCTGAAGTTTTTGATGGACTGAATATTGCCGAGGGGCACTGTAGGAAATATATGAAATTCAGGAAAAAACTTTTTGAAAAATTATTTATTCTATTATACCAAGCCTTATTTATATTGAATCCAACTCACGTTTTATTATTATTATTATTATTATTATTATTATTATTATTATTATTATTATTATTATTATTATTATTATTATTATTATTATTATTATTATTATTATTATTATTATTATTATTATTATTATTATTATTATTATTATTATTATTATTATTATTATTATTATTAGTATTATTATTATTATTATTATTATTATTATTATTATTATTATTATTATTATTATTATTATTATTATTATTATTATTATTATTATGATTTTTATTACTATTTTTTTTATTGTTTTGCAAAGTCAGAATCATATTTTTTTCAACATTTGAAAAATGCAATTTTCTTTGTTTAAATAAAGTCTGTTTCTTATTAGAGCTCTACATAAACCTGTCCGGGGTCCAGGAAATCTCTGAATCATATTTCACCGTCCAAAAATCAATAATATCTAACAATTTAAACAATAAATATGAAACCCATATAAAGTGAAAAAAAAAGAAATTCTACATATTGACATAGAGATAGGAACAATGTTGACAGAGAGGATTGCAGATATCACCATTCAATTCCTTCATATTATCCTCCCATCTCCCTATCAACAAGGAATTTCTTCCCAATGGAAATTTATCTAATCGGAAACAGTTCGTGATAAAAAATTATAAATTTTGATAAATCTTTTCAAAAATTTAAATAATGCGGTAAATAAAATCGTTTTGTACTGATTTTGCTGGGGGGATTTTCAAGAGTTGTTTTATTGTTCCAGTCTCAGGGGATCAAAAGTCATTTATCCGTGAATAATTTATGAAGAAAATCTGTTTTTTTTGCAAAATAATAATTCATTAATTTGTTTACTGAAATTCTTTACAGTTAAATTATATTTTCAATTAAAAAATTTCACAATCGTGTTTTGTTTTAATCTACGAGACCATTTTAATTTAAATAATATTTAATCACTATTTATCAAATTTTCATTCGTTCTTTAATTGTCTTTGCTTTTCATTGACCACTTAATCCGTTAATCCCTTTGATTGATTTATATCAAACATCATTTTTAATTCAATAATTTTCATATTAATATTTGTAAGACTAGATCTAAACAATATATAAGGTACAATATATTTCAGCGAGTCAAATTCATGGAAAGTACGCAATATGTTTATTAATAAGTCTAAAACTCTGGTCTAATTGTGTTCCGATCTCGCTTATCAGTTTTCATGTAATGGGTGTAATGCCACATACATTGGAGAGGCTTCCCTTCATCTCTGTATTCGAGCCCGAGAACATTATAGACCTAAGGCTTTGACCCATATTAGTGAGCACAATAAAGGCTGTAAGAGTAAAATAGGTATGTCTGATTTTAAAATTTTATTAAAAAATTTCGAAAATAATTGGGAACGTGTGATTTGTGAGGCGTTGTTGATAAAGTCATTGAATCTGAAAATTAATGTGCAGAATGCAGTGAATACTTCTGTACTTTAAATGTTTTTAAATAATTTTTTGTATATTGTATGTATTGATTGTTGTGTTAAATTAAATTCTAAATGTTAAAAATTAAAAAATAATATATTAATTTAATTATAATTTTTAAAAAGAATTTTTTTTATATAATTAATATAATTATTAAATTTTTTTTTAAATCCTTAATTTATATAGTTATTAGTTACTACCTAATGATGATAGGAAAACTGTCGATACGAATGTTTGTTTGGCGTTTTCTTATACATTTTAAAGTGACTTTATTGGTTGAAATTAATTAAATTAAAATTTATTTGAAATTTGATTATAATTTAATTTGAATTCTTATTTAAATCTAATTAAATTTACTTTTGAATTATACAAAAAAAGGATTTTAAAAAGCTAGAAGTCGACATTTTGATTTGTCTATAAATGGAATACTCTTCTGTACATTTCCCCATTTTTCGTGAAAATTACAAGTTTTATTTTTAATGCGCTCATTGATTCGGCTGAGAAAAGTGTTGTGAGTTTCAATAATGTAGGTTTCGTCGCATTTTAGGCATGGTTATGGTAAAACAGAAGTACCTGGTAGTGGAACATCAAAGATATTTAATTTTGTAAAGTAAATTTATATAGCGATTGAAATACACACTTGATAAAGGCTGTGCTGAAATATTGAGTACCTTATATATTATTTTGATCCATAGTCTTACAAATATTAATATGAAAGTTTTTGAATTAAAAATATATCAAAGAGGAAACCAAAAAAAAGATTCTTATTTTATTATATTATTTTACTATATTATCAGTTCAAGCGCTGGAGGGGCTCAAAGGACAAACTTGAGATACTTCATCCCAACCGTCACATATGAGAATAAACACAAGTTATATGGAATAATTTATCAAATCGAATGAAATTTAAACGTACGCATAATTATAATGCAACATTAAATTAATTATTAATTGTTTTTATGAAATCAGCAAATTAATTTTGTATAAAATTTATATTTACAGAAAAAATATTTGTTGCTGGCGTTTTCCAATTTCAAATTAAATATTCAATTTGTTTGAATTAGGTAAAATCATAATTTATTAAACATCATTAATTTGTGATTACTATTTTACAATTTTACAGTTGTAAATAAATACTTTTCAACTAAAAAATTATTGAAAAATATTTGACATTTAAAAAAAATAAATAATTTTTATAATAATAATAATGATAATAATGATAAAAAAAGTAATAATATTAAACAATTAAATGATAATCCCTTTGCTGCAAAAATTAAATATTTAATACAAATGAAAAAACTTTCGACTATAAGATAGCTCTTTTCAATTTTATGCTTGTTTAAAATTTAATTAATGCTGCTACCAATAAATCATCACTCTATATTATATTATTATTATTATTATTATTATTATTATTATTATAGAGTCTATAATAATAATAATAATAATAATAATAATAATAATAATAATAATAATAATAATAATAATAATAATAATAATAATAATAATAGTAATAATAATAATAATAATAATAATAATAATAATAATAATAATAATAATAATAATAATAATAATAATAATAATAATAATAATAATAATAATAATAATAATAATAATAATAATAATAATAATAATAATAATAATAATAATATTAATATGTTCCAGTGCGACCGGTTTTTTCCATGTTAAGTTCAGTACAGCATAATATTGCAAAGGTCTTTACTCAATTTTAAAACTTTTCAATTTCAAAGGATTATGAGTGTTGGGATTCATTTCAATTCGTTTTTCAGGGTTTTGATCCTTCTGACTAAACGGTGTATTGATTAAGGGTTTGATTCTTAGATTTTGGTCATTATCATCTACGTTTGAAAAATATAGCAAAATTTCTTTTTTGAATAAAAATGGATATAAAAATGTTTTTGGAGAAATATTGACTGAGGAAATCACTGATCGCCTTTGAATTGTGCCTGATGAAAACAATGAAAATAGCAGTTTATTTAATGTTGATGAACATTTAAAATCTCATGTTATAGTTAATCCATATTCGGAAGGCTTTAAAATTTTTAGGTTTTCTCTCATCAAATCATTAGGCAATTCTAATATATTTAAAATAGTGTCAATATTTTTAAAATCATTAAACATGTTTAGGAATACATCACATTCTCTATTAGCTTTGTGGCTGACCTAGTATATAGGTTTCCATGTATTGCGGGCAATAATACATAGATTTCAAAGATTTCCAGTCATGTACTCACTAGGGTTCAGGAGCATAGCCTATTGAAAGGTGTGAGTCATAGTATTGAGCATAAAGGGCCAACTGACTTGAAAGATTTTCAAATTTTAAATAAAACCTTTTATAACAAGGGGGAAAGAATATTACGTGATGCATTGCGATTAAATCCCAATCCCACACAATTTACATTCACTCAGCAACAAATTTATTGAAATTAATGATAATGTCCTTGAAATATATTTCGTTTGTTTGGCCTGTAAGTTTTTATTAAAAATGGGCCATAATTTTTAGACATTTAGTTTATTATTATTATTATTATTATTATTATTATTATTATTATTATTATTATTATTATTATTATTATTATTATTATTATTATTATTATTATTATTATTATTATTATTATTATTATTATTATTATTATTATTATTATTATATTAATTAGCTTTGAATATTATATACATTAAATACATAAAATTTCCGAATTCTGTGGATAAAATTCAGCTAGTGAAATACGTAGTCTGTTGTTAGGGAGTAAATTTAAGAATGTTTGGAAAGTGAATAATAATTGAAAAGAGAGTGGTAAAAGAAATTTCCTCCAATAGTTTAATTTGTTATTTAATCCCGACGAGGAGAAACATCAACTTTTTCCCCAGAAAAGTTTAGTAATTCATCAGAAATATATTTTTATGATAAATAACCAAAATTGCCACGAAATTTTATTTAATTAATATTAATAAATATTTGTTCAATTAATTTTTGAGTTTTCATTTCCAGTTTCCATTAATTATTGAAATATTCTTTTAATAATAATAATAATAATAATAATAATAATAATAATAATAATAATAATAATAATAATAATAATAATAATAATAATAATAATAATAATAATAATAATAATAATAATAATAATAATAACAATAATAATCATAATAATAATAATAATAATAATAATAATAATAATAATAATAATAATAATAATAATAATAATAATAATAATAATAATAATAATAATAATAATAATATTTCAGGTAATTTGTTTAAATATTTTATTACTTGCAATATTTTTATTATTTTGTTACAATTTGATAAATAATCCATAACTTTGTTGAAATTTACTGAAATATGTTATTAATTTGTTGCAACTCACTTACACAATTTTATAACTTTGTTGGAATTTTGTGAAATTATTTATTATTTAGATGTAACTTGCTTAAATATTTGTTGCAATTTGATTTATTAATTTGATACCATTTGATTAAATAATTCATTATATTTTTGTTGTTTGCCTACATAATTTATTATTTTGTTATAATTTTATTTAACGT
Organism: Schmidtea polychroa; assembly: GCA_959609185.1. Lineage (NCBI taxonomy): Eukaryota > Metazoa > Platyhelminthes > Tricladida > Dugesiidae > Schmidtea > Schmidtea polychroa. The sequence goes on from CAUHTR010007694.1 coordinate 64,176, forward strand.
TGACTATATAGTTTAAAATAAAGTAATGAAAAAGTTAATGTGTAAATAAATTTATAGTGTTATTACTCATATGTACACTATAAGTACAATATCAATGCACGATTTTGATTAATTGTTGTGGGGTCATGACCTTTATGTATGTTATGTATGGTACACCATGTATATTTAATTGATTTTCAATAATTTCTTAACCCTTACTCAATTATAATTGGTTGGTGTGTATAATCACTTATTATATAGGCAAAAGGCTTTCATTTTAATATCATTAATATCAACAATTTTTAAAAGGAACTCATTCCGAAGAAATGTTTTGAATGGTCGAAGATATGGTCGAAAGCTTGGTAAAATAAATTTCTAATTATTTATTTTTAATTATTAATTTTAAGCCTCTCAATTTAATTACAAGATCGGGTGTTGAAAGAAATATGAAAATTGGTAATATTTGGAGAATTAATTATTATTAATTTTGATGACTTAAATATGGATGTTGAGAATTCTGTTGAAGGAGCAACTTGTAGAAGCAATGATGAAGATGGAAGATTTTAAGCCAATGAATCAACTTATGATGACGCAGAAGCATTCTATGATCTTTTGATTATGTTATACTTGTACTTACTAATTACAGAGAAGAGGAGGAAAAACCAATGTTATCACTTACACCAGATAAAGAATTTTCATTTGTTACATGTGAAATTAATTATTTATACAAGAAAATGGTAATAGATAAGGTTATATATTGGTCCTGTATGTAAAAAATGTAATATATCTAAAAAATCATAGAATTAGTGCCTGTAGCTTTTCATAATTTGCGAGGTTATGACTTGCATTATATCCTCAAATATGGATTAAATATATTTCCAAATTGAAATTTATTATTTACCCAATTAGTAGTGAAAATCATTTGTCACTTATGGTACAAGTGGGTGGGTTTAGAATACAGTTTATTGACTCATTTGAGTTTGTAAATGACTTATTTGCTTGAGCTGTCATGACATTGAACAGTTTACCCTTGACAAGAATGGTATTCAATGGATCTAAGGTTGATTCAAAAGGCTTATTCCTATATAATTTCGTGACATGTTTGGAAGTTTTTTAGAATCTACATATGAATTACCACAAATTTTGGATGGAGTAACAGAAGATGAATACCAAAAACCAAAGAAAATATGGAACGAAACGAATTGTACCAAATTATTGGATTATATGATTGTGTATTTGAAACTTTATGTTCTTCTATTAGCTGATTTCTTTCAGCAATTTTGAATCATAACTAATTGGAACCTATGAATTTCTTTGAAATCCCCAGTATGTGGTAGAATTCGGCATTGATGACCTTCATGACTTATTAGATGATTTTCCAATATCTGTGAGAAAAGAAGTTCGTATCAAAAGTAGAGAAATTACTGCTGACACATAATCCAAAGCAGAATTATGTAGTGCATTAGAGATTACTGAAAATATATCTATCTTTAGGGATGCAAGTTGTCAGTATTCATCGGGATTTTAGATTCAAGCAAAGTCAAATTTTCAAAAGGTATATCGATACTAGCACCAAACTCAGAGTTGAATCATCAAATAATTTGGATAAGAATTATCACACGCTGCTCAATATTAGTCTATACGACAAGACTGAAGAAAATTTAAAGAAAAGAAAGAAAGATGATTTAGTTGCAGTGATACAGTATAAAGAATCAGTATGTCTAGAGAGACGAAGTTATATCGCTCAAATAGTTTTGAATTTATTTAAACTGCGGATCTGTGATCTTCAATATATGAAATTAGTTACATATCGAAGTTAATTCAATTGCAATATCAATATTGTCACGGTGACACAGATTCATTCTTTTTAGAAATTAAAAATTGTAAACTTGAAACTCTTTTACCTGCAATGATCAATGATAATCTATTGAATACATCTAACTATGATTTAACTCATCCTTTATACAAAAAACATTAGACTCTGTAATCGGAAAATTTTAAGATGAAAGAATGAAAATCTGGTTTATGGTCATTATATAACAACCAGTAGTGGAAAAATTTCAGAATAATCATCAAACTGTTCTTAAAATCATTGACTAACTTGTGATTATTATTGTTATAATTTTAAATAATAATTTTGGTACATAAACTGACTACCCATTATGTATATGAATATTAAAAATATATAAAACATAAAATAATAATAAAAATAATAAGTAATACTATTAATAATACTAAAAATGGAAAATAAATAAAATATATAATTAATATAAATAAAATGGATTTAAATAAAAATATATAATTAAAAATTAAAAAAAAGAATTAAACAAAGTAATTGATTAATCAAATAAAAATAATTAAAAATAATTAAAATAAAAATAATTATTATTGTTATTATAATCGAAATAAATACCAATTATAAATTACATGTTCATAAAGCGAATTACAAAATCGTTGCTGACATTTGACAATTTATTCATCCATGCGTGAAATTCTTCAATTGATTCGCCATTCGCTTCATTAATCATAAACGTTAATTATTTTCTTATCAATTGAGATTTTTTATTTTTCACATAAATTATTATTCCAAAGATTCTAATTAAATAAATTTATTTGTTTAAGCAAATATTATTTAGCGCAAAATAGCGACTATCACTGTAATTTTAAAAAATAAAATTTAAATGTTTTTATTGTTTTTAACGCGACTAATTATTAGACTTTTTTAAATTATTATAATTATTATTATTTTATTATTATTATTATTATTATTATTATTATTATTATTATTATTATTATTATTATTATTATTATTATTATTATTATTATTATTATTATTATTATAATTACTGGGCTAAGAATTAAAGAGGGAACAAAATAAGAAAATAAGCCTAAAAAGTAGCATAAGTAAATAGAAAGAGAAACAGTAAGGAATACCCAAAAATATTTTAATATTAAGAATAACTTAAAATTAAGAGAAGTACAATAATGAAATGAAACATAGGAAAAATAAAATATAAAATTTAAATGAAATTGATAAATGAAAAAGCATCAAAGTACTGATAAAAAGCAGTAAGGCTACCAATTTAATAAGAATATTTAAAAACTTAAAAATAATGAAAAAGAAAAATGAAAAAGACAACAAAACCAATAATAAAATATATATTTAAAAATAAAATAAATAAAATACGACCACTCTATTCTGATTGGTCCAAGTAGTAGCGAGAAACCTATATAACAGGCATGCTCAACTTACGGCTGGTGGGCCGAACCCAGCCCGCCAACTGTTTTTATCCTTTGGCAGCTAGAATGAATAGCCAGTAAACAGGCCCTTCGTTGACAAACAAGAATATTATCATTAAAAGTCTTGCTGGGATTAGTCAGGCCATCAAAATCACATCTGGTCTGTATTTGTTTGCCAACTGTCCTACAGCAGTGTATCTGTAGTAAGTATTTGATGTTAGCCAAATACCACCCCTTATGTTTAACTACAGTCCTACAATTAGTGATTAATATGAGCCACAATATCATGTAGGTTTTCTGTAACTGTATACAAGCAGCCAATCAATGTTTCTTCTCTGGTTATTTTTGTATGAAGTATTGGCTTTATTGTTAAAATCTTGTTCTATCTTGATTAAAAATTAAATTACATTGTACTATTGTTATAAAGTATTTAGTATTAATTAATAAAATTTACAACCACTAAGAATGAACTCAATAAAAAAGTGGAAAATAGACAGTGAATGCTGTTTATTTAATGAACGGTGGACTCCAGAATATTTTTTTGTTGAATCTAGGAATATGTTAGTTTGCTTAATCTGTCAACAAACTGTTGCAGTTAGAAAAGAATTTAATGTAAAGCGGCATTACCAGACTCAGCATGCAGAAATATTTGACGAGCTTAATGGCCAGCTGAGAAAGGATAAAATTCAGAACCTCACGGCAGCACTCTCAAGACAGCAAACATTATTTAAAAAAGTGAATAAAGATGTGAAATGTGTAACCAAGGCGAGTTTTGAAATAAGCGAGATCATTGCTTAAAAACTGAAACCATTTTCTGATGGCGAATTTATTAAAGAATGCATTGATGCAGCTGTTGACTGTCTTTGCCCAGAAAAGAAACAACTTTTCTCAAGCATCAGTCTGTCTCGAATGACAGTGACAAGACGAATAGATGATATGAATAGATGAATAATCTTAATATAGCATTACAAGGTAAAAATCAACTAGTAAACAATCTTTATGATCATGTGAAAGCATTTTAAGCCAATCTCAAACTATGGAAATTTCAGTTTTCGAAAGGTGACACAGTGCATTTCCAAGTCTGACTAGATGCAAAAAAACTAATGAAGATTTGGAGAAAATTAAGAAGTATACTGAACAAATTTCAATTCTGAGAACAGAGTTCAGCACAAGATTTTCAGATTTCACAGCTCATGAACATGGTTTCAAATTTTTTTCAGATCCATTCAATTTTAATGCAAAGGCTGCACCAGACTCAGTTCAAATGGAACTGATTGAACTTCAGTGCAACAGTAACCTGCAAAGAAAACATCACGACATATCTTTGATTCAATTTTAAAAACTTTATGTTTCCCCTGCAATATTTCCATCAATTCGATTTCATGCGCTTAAAATGGTATCACTTTTTCCTAGCACCTATATATTCGAACAGTTTTTTCAAAAATGAAACTCACTCAATGCAAAAACAGGTGCAGGCTGACTGATGACAATCTTTCAAATCAACTTCGTGTGGCAACATCAAATATTGAGGCAAACATTTCAGAACTGTGTCACGACAAAAAGTGTCAAATGTCACAATAGAGTGACGGGTGGCGATGATTCGTGTTTTAGAATTTTAGATGTATGGTAGTATTCTGTAAAACCAGATTTACTAAATAATTCAAATATTTTCATATGCAAAAGTAAAGTAAACATCTTGAAATTTAATAGAATAGTAATTTTAAGTTTATACTCTATGTCTAATATTTAACTTTAGAGTTTAGACTTTAAATACGCTTTGTTTAAATGTAAATGTTATTGAAACTATCCTTAAGTTTGTTCCGGCCCTTGACAACATCCCAAAATTAATAACCGGCCCTCAGATCAATACAAGTTGATCATGCCTGCTATATAAGGTCCGCATTAAAATCAGATTTCAATGCTTAATTTAACCAAACATAGCCTTTAGAGACAACCAATTTTAGCACCAATCAATTACTCGAGGACTTCAATTTATTACATGATTATGATTACATGTGTATTTAATAGAACATCATGAGGCTGGCACTCAGTAAGCCACAGCTTGAAGGACATCGATTGTTTCTCTTGCGAGTAGGTCGGCTGGAGTTTCAGTGTCATGCGGACTGATCAGGCTGTAAAGTGGGGGTTTCTTCACCAGTCTGTCGCCGCAGGGAAATTATCTTTGTGTCGAAAGTATGAATCTGAATGTTTTTTGATCGAAAATAGGTAGAAAGTTTATTCTTGCAAGGCGCTTCAATTCCTCCATCCTCAGCACAATAGTCTGCTAAATACAGCACTTCACGTAGAAATTATTGATCAAAGACATATTCGGAGTCACACTCAACAACAATAATATCATGAGAGTTCATCCGATTTTTTCTAAACATCGTCACATAGCACGCATTAGTACAGCGTCCGATATCAAGCATAGCAAAGGGATCGAACATATAATCTGAGAAATTCTAGAAAAGTTCAAATCGACTTGTTTTGTAGGAGTATGATGATGGGTAAGAGATCTAAGAGAAACTTGCCTGCGCAGTATTTGATTTGCAACATAAGACTTGTCGAAAAATCTTTCCAGATGAGATTGACGAAAATTTCCCTGAATTCTTCAATCATTTCTAAATGTCGCTTAAAATCTTCTATACCGTCACATTGCAAATAATAATGTCTTCATTTCGGTCTGACCACTTCTGAATCAACAGCCAATAGCTAGATAGATAAAAACCTGATATTTTACACCAAACACCACTGAGAACCGTTTCTATAATACAACAAAAAAATCAATAATCTTACATTATAGAAACATACATACTTACTTTGATTTCACGTTGATGTTCTCATTTACACCAACCGGCAATTGATTATCAGCGAATGGACATTGATTTGGCTTTTTTATAATATAAGATTTCTATAATAAAAAATACACACAACAGGACATTGATTTCGCATACGGACATTTGATTAGCTAAACATTTTCAATTTAAATTAATTAATTATAAAAAAAGGTATGAGGATATGTCAGAAGTTTCATCAGAATCGACTATTCCATTTCAAAAGATTCATAGATGAATGCACTTTCAATACATGGACGAACAAGAGATTCGGTAGATCACGAGTAGGCAATCGAATTTATAGCAATATGCGACAACTCAAGCTCCAAATATTTATCTAGTTTTGGCAATATTCAAAGATGGGCCAATCCATTGACAAATTATTATTAGCTCTTTTAAAAGGAATCATATCAGTCATTTATAACCGAATTGACTGTGAAACAATGGCTATGGATTCACTTTGATCCACGATAATGCATCCATCCACCATAATATATCTTCATTGAATAATCAAATTGAAAAGTTGCCATATAATCCATTTGTGAACCCCATCAAAAGTGTGTTTAGCAAAATTAAAAATGGGGTAAGGACTAAAGTTACTTTGGCTGATGGATTTAGCAGACAGATTTACCTTCAATGACTGATTAACTGCAATATCCCAAGCAGTTAATGAGGAACTTCAAAAAACCAGATAATAGTAATTTCAAAAATCATATATTCATTTAAACAATAATATTAAAGATTCTTCCCGAAATGCTTGAAGAAACTGGATATTTTAGGTGAACTATGAAAAATTTAATGTATATTTGAATAAATAAATATCTTGCTTCTTTTTTCATTATTTTAACACCAAAATTAAAATATAACTCATAACCAAAACAAAGCTCAATTGACATTGCTAAATGAATGTCTCATTAATGATAATCAAATACGCTTTTGTGTATAGATACATCTTATACACCCGTTTGCAGTGAACAAACGCATCTATAATCTGGGTTGGTGTGCACAAGTATAGATGCGTCACTACATTATATCAGAAATAATTAGTGTATTTCTGATGAAATATATAATTTACGATTAACTATTTTAGCCATTTTATAAATGGTTTTCAAGTAATTTCTTTTATTTAAATTAAATTTTAAAACTTGATATGATATAGATATGAGATCATTATTCAAGCTCTTAAATATTACTTTTTATAAACATTTTTTTTATAAATTATTTATAATTAAATTTCAGAATTTTTAGGATTTTTATGAAATTAAGTTTTATGAAATGAAGTTATGAAATGAAGTTTTTTGGAATTATTTCGATATAATGTAAGTCAGATTTTTATTAAAAATTGAAGATAAATCTTACGAAATAATATCTTTATTATCTATACAACTCAAAGTTGATTTTTCGGAATTTTTGTCAAACTTTTTTTGGTTTATTTTTTCTAAAAATTTCTAAAAATGTCTGTAAAGGATTTATTACAATGCGTTTATGCATTACAGCGATTATACATATCGAAAATTTGCATCAATTTTTTACTAAGTGTTTTGTTTGTGTGTGTGTCAGTTTATTTTTTCTACCACTTTCTCACTTTCTATAATAAATGCGTTTGTTCATTGCAACGCTAAAAATCAACACACAGGTAAGTTTGTATGTTTATATAATATACACGTATTGATTTTATTTTTATATTATAGAGGCGCTTGTTCACTGCAAACGGGTGTACTATAGAAATCTGAAAAGTGGAAGAAAAATTAAAAACTGCACACAAGTGCAACACATACTAAAAAACACATAGAAACTTTTGATTCGTAGAAATGTAACGCTGAGATACGTTTCTATAATAACTTTATTTTAGACAATTTTTAGAAAAAAGATAGTTGAAAATTTTTAAAATTATATTTTTAATGAAAATATCAAGAGCAGATGAATTTGGTTCAATGTCTTTTCAATCCAGATTTGATTTCCTGAAAGAATCCCCTCATACCGAGCTCAGAAAAAAAAGTTACAAAAATTAAAAAAATCATTTTATTCATATTCGTCTTTTTTTCCCAAAATGTTTTAGAAAAATACATTTTTTTGGCTAAATAAATTTCCAAAATATGATGAGAAATTCAATAAATTGGTGAGTCAGCAATTGCTCTACACGTCAACCACCACTATAGAGAATATATCTCAGTGATGTTTGGTGTATAAGAATAACATGAGAATTTCTACTACTCAAAACGTAGTTGATTTGTAGAGAACATAAATCCACCTCAGAATAGATAACACTATCAGAAAAACACGAGATATCTGATTACGCACTCACCATGTCACCGTACAACAAACTCTAATAGGCGTGAACAACAACACTCGCACATCAGGTCCCGACCACTCTATCATAATCGTTTGCATTAAGCCAATTGACAAATTTGTGTGAGAATAATATGGCAGAGTCCATACGGAGAATAATTCTCTACCAGCAACAATTTAGAATACAGATACAAAAATGAGACTAGACGTAAAACCTTCTATCGACCGTCAGAAAGGGATAAGCCGAAAGTATAGTGAAAGAGTAGTCCTAAGGCAGGGGATCACCAGTTTCACAATATTTCGCCGCACATTACCAACATGATGCAGATCATGGGTTTTATGACGTGAGAACGATCATGTGGAGTACAACTAGAGTTCGGCAAATCAGCATTGGAGTTTTCTGTGAATGACCTTCATCCTCTGGACATGTATAAGAACTGGTGTCGACCTAGTGGTGACCCAATATTATTATTATTAATAAATAAATGAATAAATAATTAAATAAATAAGTCAACATTTTGTTAAATTTATTTTTACAATATTGTTTGAGAGCTCTAAAGAAATTCAATCAAAATGATCAAGGTTCCCTCATAATTCCTACTTGACCTTATTGACAGTTTCCCCAATTTTCTGTTTCCTTTATTTCTATGAAAACTGGTTTTTACTTGCTCCAAATGTAACACTAAGATTTCCGATCTCCAGACCTGTTTTAATTTTCTTACTTGGAGTTCCCATCAATCATTTGGTCTTGTCAAAAAACCATTTTGCCCCCCGCCCCGCCCCCCCCCCCTATGAATAATAAGCACTTAATAAGGAATATTTTTTGATTTATTTTTTCATGATTAGTCGAATATTTAAACCTGCCGGTCAGAAGCAATTTGACAATGGCTTGTCCTTCTGAATACCTTTGTGAGATTGAACATTAACTTGAGGATAAGTTAAGAGATCTAGAATGTCCTTGATAATTAAGGTATGTCTTCTTTCTCTTTATAATATTTTAATAAAAAATTTTTATTTATTTAATTAAAAATTTTTTAAAACGCAATAATAATTTTTCCTATAATAAAAAAGAACAATATTATTTAAAATATATTTTTGCAATATAACTCGCAGCAAGGCTGTCATCATCAGACACTAAACAAATATTTGACCTAAAAAAATGAGCATATTCAAGGACATGCATGACAATAGGCCTTAAAGGGTCACGGTTCACTCATGATTAACAGGGTCATCGTTTGTGGAATATGTCCACTACTAGCATTGCAATAAATTTTATCATATCTATATATAATTTATAACTTATTAACACGTAAAAACAAATAATTTTCACAAATCCATTCTTAAATTCAGCATTATCAAATAATTATAGATAATAACGCAACAATTTTCAAATAATATTTTTCATTTTTTTATAGAGACAAAATAGACATAAATTAATGGGAGACTCATTTTTCAGTAGATAATTTGCATAATTATTCTAGGACCATAATCACAATATCAGCCATTAAAAATATAGGAAACTGCTTTATTATTATTATTATTATTATTATTATTATTATTATTATTATTATTATTATTATTATTATTATTATTATTATTATTATTATTATTATTATTATTATTATTATTATTATTATTATTATTATTATTATTATTATTATTATTATTATTATTATTATTATTATTATTATTATTATTATTATTATTATTATTATTATTATTATTATTATTATTATTATTATTATTATTATTAGTATTAATATTTATTAAAAAGAGAGTTTGTAGACTATAAATCAGTAATATATCGATGTTTGTTGATACTCAAGTGAACTTGAAGGCAGTGCCGAAAATTCGTGAGTATCAACAAACATCGATATATTATTGATTTATAGTCTTGTAACTCTCTTTTTAATAAATTCAATGGAAAAAATAATCAGTGGTGAAATTGGAAGAAATAAAAGTATTATTATTATTATTATTATTATTATTATTATTATTATTATTATTATTATTATTATTATTATTATTAATAATCAACGTCAATTAATATAATGAATTCCCTTGCTGTAACTCAACCCAGACAAATTCCATTATCATTATTTCATATCTTTCACACACAAAATAAACAAAAAAACTGTTTCAAAATTCTTTATAAATTTTTAAAATAAAAAATATATTTTCTTAGTTATTGAGAGAAATGTCTTAATTAAAATGGAGTTTCGTACAATTTCAACTCTTGAGAAATTTTTTTAAGACTCATTATGAAATTGTTAATCAGTTTTAATAAATATTTTAATTTTAAATGTTCATGTGAGTTAATATTTAGAGTAAAAATAATTATAATATTATTTGATAAGAATTGTAAGAATTTTTAGAACATAACATTAAATAACAATAGTTAATAATATTTAAACTCAAAAAACAATCGAAGAACCTTTTAGAATCTCATATCTCATAATCTATTATTGGTTTAAATCCTGTTATTGATACATATCATTCATACGCATGCACACTTATCTCCTGTCATTACACACACATATATATACATACACACAACATCACATCGTTAAACGTCATACATCAAGGTCATAGTGACATGGTTAGATTATTAACTCAATTAATAAAAAAATATTAATATAAAATTAAAAGATTCATTTGTAGAATTTGTAGAAATCGATAGTGAAATAAAAATCAAAGATTATATCGATTAAAAAGTGAATTCTATAAAAACTGCATTAAATCAATAAATGTTTGTCAAATTCGGAAGCATCTTAGGAAAATTAAAAACAGAATTAACAGAAGTTGTTTTTACATGAAATTAAATTAAAATTATTTTCTTTTGTTTTAATGAGTATTTTTTCATCATCTTAGATTGTTTTTAAAATTATTCACAGAATGTTTTTGTTGTTTTTTGTTTCTAGGAAAATTAATTGGACTAGTAATCACCGAGTTGTTTTAATCAGAAAAGTGATTCAAAGCCCAGTTAAATTTATTAAACATCCCTTTTTCTCTGAAAAATATGAGGGAAATTGAAAAAAAATAACAGTCCATTTCTTTTTCTGTACTTGCTAGAAAATTATCAATTTTCCTCACGTAAAAAATATTATAAAATAGTATGCTAAAAGCATTAATAATAATAATAATAATATTATTATAAATAAATATAAAACCTTTAAAAAAAACTAAAAATTTAAATAGATATAAAAATAAAATTAATTTAAAATTAATAATAAATAAAAAAATTAAAAACAAATTTTAAAAATTTATAAGAATTTATAAAATAAAGCTTATAAAAATTTTTAAAATTGAAAAAATATTCAAAATAAAATTGTAAAAGGTAAATGGAATGATTTGATAATGAAAATAAGTAAAATTAATTAAAAGTGCAAATTGACTCCCAGATTATCTTTATTATGGGAAATTGTTTAGATCAGCACCTAATAAAAGATGAATACAAAAACTTTAATGTTATTATTATTTGATATACCCCCTCCTTATTGTATATTATTTTCGTTATAGTAAAAAAAGTGAAAAATTTTCGTATCTAGAAAGAACTGGAATAATTTGTAAATCCAACATTTTTTTTCCAGTTACAAATTAACAATTTTCATTTTTCCATTCGTTTTGTTTATAGAAATTGTTAATACTTTTCAATTCGCTTTTTATATATTGTAAGTAGTAGATGTAAATGTCTAACACACACACACATACATACATACACGCAAGCACACAGACACAAAAAAGTACATACAATCAACCCAATTACCCCCAGTGCATTTTTCTAACGGAAGCTCTGTTGCAACTGGAAATTTATTAACCAATTAACGCCCAAAAGAAAACTACACGTATAAATTACTTTTAATCGTTATTTATTATGACATATTGGGTAAATTATAACATTTATAACAACAAATATGGAGGAAATCACATAGCCATGAAATCATGCCTTTAACAAGTGTATCATGTGAGTACAGTAAAGTTAATGGGTTAATATAACATTTTTACATATTATATAAAACACAAAATTTATATATACAGGGTGGGACAAAAAGATCTGACACATTTGAAATTTAAATTAAACCAAATTAAAATAAATAAATAAAAAATATTTTTATTAATTAACTGTACATATGATGTCATTTTATTTCATTTTCTTTTAAAAATAACATCAGTCAAATGTTCGCCGCTTTTGTACTCACATTGTTGAAAAGCAATTTCCGGTAAATAATCATACGTTTTGAAATTTAAATATTAAATTAAAATTGATGTTAATAATGATTTAAGACGCAAGTTTAATTTGGTAGACGAGAAACAAATCAAGAAGGACCCTAAACGCCAAAATTGAAAATTATTTCCCAAGACAAAAAATACTTTTAATATGCATAAAATTACTTGTCAGATCAAATGCAATAGTTTGTTGTATGAAATTTAGTATCAATAAATTTTATATATTTTTTGGAGTTTGTCATTGTCAACAAAACTAAATTTCCATTGCTCATAAATTTGTATTCGAGCTCGAGCGCATTATAGACCGAAGGCTTTGACCCATATTAGTGAGCACAATAAGGGCTGTAAGATTAAAATAGGAATGTCTGATTTTAAAATTTTATTAAAAAATTTCGATAATTATTAGGAACGTGTGATTTGTGAGGCGTTATTGATAAAGTCATTGAATCCAAAATTTAATGTGCAGAATGCAGTGAATAATTGTATTTTAAATGTTTTTAAATAATTATTTTTCTTGCATATTGAATGTATTGATTGTTTTTTTAATTATTAAAATTTTTTTAAATTATTAAATTAAATTTTGAATGTTTAAATTTTTTTAAAAATAATAAATTTACTAGTTTAATTTTTTAAATTTTATGCTATATAAATTCAATTTGACTTTCTGTTCTTTAACGTAAGATGGCCTTGAATTTAGATAGTTTAAACAAACATCTAATTATAAGAACTTCTTTCGATTTTCACCTCTGATTTCTTTTCAATTGACATTGTATATATATAAGAAAGTTGACAATGAATCAGTAAATATATTGACGTTTTTTGATATTCACGAATTTTCGTCACTGTCCTTTTTTAAGTGATTTTTATTCGTATATAATATTTAATTAATATTATTCAAATTACGCTTTCAGAGAAAATTAATTAAATCTCATACCGAAAATTATTAGTTTCGTTTAATAGTTATATTTTCTAATTTATATAAATTGTTTTGACTTTGATGTTTCAAATTTGCAATTTCAGATCTCGAGATCGGAAGTGAAGATCAAAGGAAACCTTCAAACAAACTGTCGATGGAAAAGCTAAGCGAGATAAATAAGCACTTGAAAACAATTGTAATTTTTGGTGGGGGCAAAACCGGGAAATCATGCCTGATTAAACAGTTTTTGAACCAGACTTTTGACAAAGAATACCGAACAACAATCGAGGATGTTTATAATCGTAAATTTGAGATCAACGGCAGGGCCTTTGATTTGCAATTTATCGACACAGGGGGGTTGTACAATTTCCCAGCTATGAGGAAATTGTCAATTAAAAAAGCCGTTGGATTTGTGTTCGTATTCTCTCTCACGGATGAGGAGTCGTTGTATTATCTTACTGATATATTGAACTTGATAAATGAAACGAAATCAACGAATAATTCTTCCCAAATTCTCTTCACAAGTTCTGTCCCATTAATTGTTCTTGGAAACAAGGTGGACTTGCTTAACAAAAGATGTCTTTATGAAGACGAAATTGATCGCTGGCTCTTTGAATCCAAATTGAGTAAAGAGCAATTCTTTTTAACATCCGCCAAAGACGAAGATGGAATTTGGGATGCTTTTTCAAATCTTTATTTTCAATTTGAAAAACAACTCCCAATAATAAGTGAAGATTTCGACAACAAAAACAAATTGGGATCAAGCATTCGACGATTGAGCGCATTCGCCGCACTAGCAATCTCGCCAACACAACAATTCCGAACGTTTTTTAATACACCTATCAATCCTGATTTGGTTAAACAATCATCAACAGCTTCGTCGTCAATCTCGTCCTCTTCATGCGGGAATTCTCCGAATTTCCCGATTCCAACTTCACCTGCTCCAACAAATCCCAAATTGAAACGAAACAGTCGACCAAGCATTGCAAAACTTCTTAAAGACAATTCAAAATCTGGTCGAATAAAGGAACCGATAAAATTGGATTGTGTTATATCATAAATGGAACAATTTAAACAAAAAATAAGAATTATCTAACAAGTCACCTAATTTAAACAAAAAAGTAAAATTATATTCACAATATTTTACTGAATGAGCTTCAAAACATTTGCTTTTGTTATAATATTGATTATCATAATAAAATATTTTGTATAATAATTTAATTAATTAATTAATAATTAATAAGAATTAATAAGAAATTAATTGAGCACTAATAATCAATGAGCACACAATGCTTCCAATATGATTGGCTAGTAGAATATAGGAGGCATCCCTCGTATACCACAGTTAATTCGTCCCGTGCTATATCGAAACCGTGTTATACGAAACCTTGAAATAATATAAAGGCAATGTGTTATATCGAAATCAAGGCTTAAGGTGTAAAATTTTATGATAGCTGAAATTTCATTACAAATACTACATAAATGAATAAGTAAGTTAACTTCAAGCTTTTAATTATTATAAAACAAATAAAATTTTAAATAAATTTTTTTTTAAATTCAGAAAAAGAAAGTCATTATTTATTTAAATATTTTAAAATATTTTTAACCAATGAGAAGTAAGAAAAAGGAAATGAAAGAAAGATCGAGATGTATGTTCGAGAAGAAGATTGCTAAATTCCTGGAGATTGACAAGGACTATCTTATAGTCGAAATTTCTTCATTAAATACATTATTTGCAGCAAAAGGCTTAAATTATCATTTTATTGTTTAATTTACTATCGAACAAATAGAAACAGCTTATGACAATCACAAAATTAATCTTCATCATCACTCTCATCAAAAATTACACCTAACCTATTTTTTTTAAGGTTGGTTGAAACTCCTCTTCACTAGTTTTTTCTCCATTATTATAAATGTTAATTGACGTAGTTGAAATTATCTGACTATTTCGGTCTTGCAATTCTTTCAGAATTTCTCTATAAACAGCTAAAGAACTTTGTAATTCTCTTTTAAATTTTCCGCTTTGACCTACTGAAGAATCTTTAACAACGAAGATTGTTAATTGCAGATTAATTAAATTTAAATCAGGAACCGTTGTAATATTACAAATGTCTTCGCAGGTGTCTAGTAGTTTAATTAGTTCTCCCTCATTCAAAGTTTGTTCTTCAAATAGTTCTCGAACATCATCAACGTTCATATCTGAAAATCTGTCCCCTTCAAAATTAGAAGCAACAGATATTATTTTGTCAAATTTTGCTGTCTCAAATGGGACAAAGTCTCCTCTCTGGACCATTTGGGCTAACAAAGGTTTCCAACACGGATGATGTGTAGACTGTTTCAATTCTTTGCAAGCTATAATTTCGAAACAATCTAAAATAGAAAAGTCTTCAAACAAATTTTGCGTCATCCAGCGTTTTTATTTGCTCGCCAGAGAAGTGGTAGATGAGCCTTATCCACATTTTTCAAAGCTCTGGGATTCAAGGAACGATTTATTATCATTGGTTTTACTACAAAATTTCCCGATAAGTTACTATTGTGTGAAGGGTAACACGATCTTTACAAAGCTTATAACCTGGTCCTTGCTTCTCATTTTTTGAAATAAAAGTCCTAGACGGCAGTCTCTTCCAATATAAAGCTGTCTCATCGGCGTTAAATATTTGATATGCTGATCATTCTCCCTCTTCAATAATTCGTGGTATTTCCAGCATAAACCTTTGGGCAGCCTCTACATATGCTGAATCTTGTTCTCCTTGAAATTTGACATTGCGCAAAGAAAATCTTTTTTTAAAATTTTCAAACCACCACCTTGCGAACAACCAAATGCAACATTTTTCTTAATTTTGCTTTCATTTTTTAAGATAGTTCGAATAGTAGCTTCGTTTAAATTTAAAGATTTAGCAATCGATGTACTGAGAAACCACAAAAGAATAAAAGTAGTGGTGCAATTTACTCCAATTTATGGTTACCATGTATGCATAAGACACAAGATTTCGATTCAACAAAAGAGAAAAGATAATTCTTAAAATTCACTTGAAAAAGGCAGTGCCGAAAATTCGTGAGTACCAACAAACATCGATATATTACTGATTTATAGTCTTCAAGGTCTCTTTTCAATAATTCTTAAAGCTGAGAGTGGGTTTGGATAAAATCCTTCAACATCCAGCGATGTACATCCTCGGGGATCAGAGGAAAAATTAAGGAGGTGCGCTTCTTCATGAAGTAACAGTCTGCTGGGAAACTGTAGAATTGCCCCATTACCGTGTTATATATCGAACGTAAGGAATAAGAATGACGAATCTTAAGGAATCTCAGGAGAATGAAATGAAGAATGTTTAAATTAGCAGAAATGAAAATTAATTAGTTTTGATAATTAATTTTGCAGTGAAATCAGATTTAAAATTGTTTAATTTATACATTATTAAATTTACTTAATCATAAAAATTCAATTAAAATTATTGACAGTGCAATAAAGGTTGCATGAATGTATGCTGTTGATTGATAGTGTTCGTTGAATTCCTTATTACTACATTGAAATAATAAACATATTATAGGAAGACAAACTTCTAAATAAATGAAATGAAATATGGAAATTATTTTACTTTTTTTAATATCATATAGATTGAATATAAATTTTGTTTAAAGCTTGATTATGTGCCAATTTAAACTATAACTTTAAATATAACTTTTTAGAACCATATTATAAATACCCCGGCATTTCAAAAGTCTCCAGTCATTTACATACTGCAGTCTATAATGAACAGTTTATAATGAACAGCAATGGAAACAAATGTCACAAGCACACACGAACACTAGAGGCCTGTAATGCTGAGAGAGTTAGTACTTCGTTATATTACATTTCATTTGGATCACAAGGCGCAATCGTTTAGGCCTTGTATCGACCAATTTTGCCGGGAAATTAGGGGAGATGTGTGACCATTCCTCATGCAGATGCGTTTCCAGTTCGGAGGCGTTACGAGCAATGGAAATCCTTTTGTGAACTCGTCTACCAAAGACGTCCCTCAGAAACTCAATATAATTCAGATTAGGGCTTTGTGGAACCCAATTCGAAACGTTGATGGTGTGCAGCTGAAAGAATGGAGGGCTAGTTCTAGGAGCTGAGAAAAAACTCCAATACATAATGGAGCCTCCTCCATATTTCAGAGTTGGCTGAATGCAGTCAAGGTGAAATCATTCTCCTACACGACGCCAGCAGAATTGCTGTCCATCGATTTGAAAAGAGTGAAACGTGATTCATCACTCCAAATGACTGAGCGCCATTGTTCTGCTGTCCAACTCCTTCTCTCGTGGCACTACTTCAAGCGACGACGACGAATATTTTCTATAATCAAAGGCTTTCTTGCGCAGTATCTGCCATAGAAACTGTTATAGGTTGTTATCAAATTATAACCAATTATAACAAAATATATATGTATACGTTGTGTATGTATAATAAGAAGAGTGGTAGAACCCGATAGAGTAGCGGCGTATTTACCTGTAGGCAGATTAGGCATTTGCCTAGGGCCTCGGATTTATAAGGGCCTCCAAAATCCAAAAAAAAAATTATAATTTTTTTAAAAAAAAAAAAATCAAAGTCGTAGCATTTCAGATTTTAAACTTTAACAGTTTTAAAATTTTCAGAGTTAAAACCTTTTGGGGCCTCAATTTCTATAAGTAAAAGAATTTGCACATATTCAAAAACGAAAAAATAACAAATAGGATAAAAGCAAAATCCAAGCAAGGTTTGAATTTTTATATTTTGAATATAATATATTTTATTTTGTAAAGGCCTACTAATTTTATTTTATAAATTGAATTTGAGGCCCCACGAATAGGTTTTAAACTCTGAAAAATTAAAAAAAAAATTACAAAAAAAAACAATAGCCCGTAGCATTTCAGATTTTAAACTTTTTATTTACAAAATAAAATTAGTAGGCCTTTAAATACAAAATAAAATTATATGATACACAAAATAGAAATATAAAAATTCAAATAGGAAAAAACAACAACCAAGCAAGCTTTGAATTTGTATTTGTATTTTGTATATTTCTTTTCCAAAACAGAAAATGCATATGCAATTTCATTTCATTTATTGTTTGAATTTTGTTACACGTTAACATCATGATTTTGAATATTGAAAATAAATATTTGTACGTATTGACTATTAGCATAATTTTGATTTTAGATTGATATTTTCCGAATACCCAACAGTTTTTTTTAAACTACCAAAACCAATCGTTGTTGCTTCTTGCTTTCGTCATTTAATATTTCATAATTCAATCGACAATTATTCCATTTTATTTTTAAAGAAAAATATTGACAAATATACGTTAAAATGAAAAGAAACTTTCGAGTCTGGCGCACAAAAACGATTGCGAAAAAAAATTCAATTGAAGGAAAACGAAATCAAAGAAACTCCCTTGCTAAATTTATGTCTTTGGATAAAAATGTTCCATCTACCAGTACTGCGGCTGCAGATAAAACTGTTTCACTACCAGTAATAGCTGGTAGCGATGTTAATCTTTCGATAAGCAGTCTTTGTGCAGAAGTAGGTGCAAGTGATAATTGCGTTCCCACTACCAATGACATTGAGGTTGAAATTGAGAGTGAAGTAGTAAGTACAAATACTTATCCTATCTTTACTGACATTGGTTTATGGCCAAAAATAATTACTAATGATTTGATTGAACATTGTATCTGTACAAAACCCAAAAATGTGGGAGATTTAGAATCTTCTAAAAAATGTTATAAAGATAACAATGATCAACAAATATACCGAAAATTAAATGATGTACATTTTTATACGACTAAAATAAACGGAGTTCAAGAGCTAAGAGAATGGTTGATTTATTCTGAAACAACGAAATCTGTTTATTGCTTTGCTTGTAAACTATTTAGTAAAAAATCTAATGTTCTAGTTTCAGGATATTCAGATTGGAAAAATATTGTAGACGTTTTGAAAAGACATGATGAGTCGAAAGAACATAAAAGTTGTATGTGTGCTTATGTTCGTCGTGCTAAAATAAGTGGTCGCATCGATTCCAAACTTTTACAGGTAATAGAAAAAGAGTCAATTTATTGGCGAGAGGTATTAAAACGAGTCGTTGCTACAGTTAAACTTTTGGGGAGTTTGGGTTTAGGGTTCAGAGGACATGATAATTCTTCCAAAGGCAATTTTTTCAGCTGTATTGAATATTTGGCTGAATTTGATGACTTCTTAAAGGTTCACTTAGAAAAATACAGTAATTGCGGAAGTGGGCATGTTAATTATTTATCTAAAAGTACGTGTGATGAATTTATAGAACTTATGGGCAAAACCGTACAAAAATCCATTGTTGATGAAATAAAACAAGCTAACTATTTTGCTCTTATAGTTGATTCCACGCCTGATGCAAGCCATACTGACCAGTTAACTATTATTATCAGGTACGTAGATCTGGATCAAAAAATTCAAGAAAGGTTCATATGTTTTATTTCGATTGAATATCATGATGCAACATATTTAGAAAAAACGATTTTGTCCGCCTTGTCAGAATTAGGGTTGAACATTAATAATTGCCGGGGACAAACGTATGATAATGCTGCGAACATGTCAGGCATTTATAACGGTCTCCAAGCCAAAATTAAATGTTACAGCAAAAATGCTGAATTTGTACCTTGCGCAGGACACTCTTTAAATTTAGTTGGAAATACAGCAGCAGAATGTTTCTTCTAAAGCTATTAGATTCTTTGATTTTATTCAAAATTTGTTTGTTTTTTTTTTCCTCTTCGACAAAGAGATGGGATCAGCTAATGAATACTGATCAAACATTAAGCCATACTTTAAAACGTATATGCGACACTCGATGGTCATCTAGAGCTGAAGCTGTATTAACTGTAAGAATGAATTTTTCTTCCATAAAAACTGTTCTTGGTGAAATTTGTATTAACCCATCTGAAAAACCCATAGCGAAAATTGAGGCGAAAAAATTACATAGCAGTTTTGAAGATTTAGAGACGGCTCTGTTATTGATTTTTTGGAATACGCTATTGCAAAGAATCAATGCCACCAATAAATCGTTACAAAGCAAAGAATGTAACTTACAAAAAGGAACATATTTATTGAAATCTTTATCAGAATTCATACTTAGTATTCGAACTAATGATGCATATTTTCACCAAATGGAAAAAGAAGCCATCGAATTATCTGGTAGTACAGAATACTCAACAGCAAAAAATCGAAACAGGAAAAGAAAAATACTATTCGATGAAACTTCTGATAATGACACAATTTTATGTGGGAAAGAATTATTCAAAGTTGAAACATTTTACTCAATTTGTGATACTTTAAACTGTGAAATAAAAAGAAGGTCTGTAGTTTATGACAAGGTATTAGAAAAGTTTCTAATATTTGTTGATTTAGATTTGCCTGAAGAAAAATTTGCTCAGTGTGTATCAAATTTAGCTGAACACTATAAAGATGACATAAATCAATTAGTATTCAAAGATGAGGTTGAACAGTTCCTTCATTTTGTAAAATTGGAAAAATTATTAACACTTCCTGAAATGTATGCATCAATTCTGGAAGGTTTATCATCAACATTTCCAAACGTTGAAATAATCCTAAAAATTTTTTTAACAATCCCAATTGCAAATGCGTCTGGTGAGAGATCATTTAGCATTCTTAAGCGGGTCAAAAACTACCTAAGGACGTCACTTGGCCAAAAAAAACTAAATCACTTAGCTATCATGGCAATTGAAAGCGATCTAGTAAAAAAAATTAACTATGACTCATTATTGATAATTTTGCAAAAAATAAATCACGAAATAAAATATTATAAATGGGCTTTCTTTGGTCAAAATTTAGAAACTAAGCCATGAAAAAAAAAATATTAGAGGGGCCACAATAATTGATTTTTGCCTAGGGCCTCAATTTGTTAAAATCCGCCTCTGCGATAGAGTCACCTATAATAATATGTGGTGGGATAATCGGGGTGTGTGTATGTAGTGCGATGGATATAATACCAAAAATAACGGTTAATTTAAGTAACAACTTTTATTATCATGAAATGATCACTTTTCGTGGAATGATTACTTTTCACTTTATATAGAAAGTTCAGGAAATTCTCATGGAGCTTGTTTTGATATTTCAAACAAAGATTCCCAATAAATATTTTACAATCTTTCAAATTTTACGCAAAACAAATTGGTATAAGTTTTTTAATATTTTGGAATATTTTAATTAATTTTTGTTTGTGGATTTTTTTAATTTTGTATAGCGATAATTTACTATGTTATGAACGGATGCTTAGAAGTTTAGGGTTGTATTTCCTCAGGAAGTAGTTAATAGTTCTATTGGGATGGCCAGTCAATGCAGCAGTTTCACTATGACTTTTTCCACAAAGGTAATCCTTCATTAACATGACTCACTGTTATCACTGTTGTGTGTCTGGTGTGAGTAGTCATATTCTGTGTGTCTGTGTTTGTGAGTGCGTGCGTGTGTATGTGTGCGCTTGCAGCATTTTGAAGGTGTTGGTGACCTTTGTTTCTGTTGCTGTTCGTATTTGCACTGCAGACGTTTATTATAAACTGCAATATGTAAATAACTGCCTGACTGGAGACTTTTGGTAGGCTGGGATAATTAAAAGATAAAATTAACATAATCAAACGAAAATAAAACACTAATAAATGTCAATGTCACATATATAAATGAAAATTTTATAAATATAAAAATGAACAAAAATCATTCCTTTGTATAAATTATTTACATATTACATAAATGATATCGGTTAATATACAAAAACATTAAAATAAATGACTAATTTTAGACATGAAAGATGGATTAATTCACTATGAGAAATAATAAAAAGCATTGACCGGGAAAATATCGCAGTGATAGGTATTATTTGTACATATATTAATATTTGATATAAATAGATAAA
>CAUHTR010007695.1:0-51124 GCA_959609185.1 Schmidtea polychroa
TCCCGTGTCGAAGAATGTACTTTTGGGTGCTGGATATCCTCATATTTGTCTTCTGCATCATCTGAATACTCCAGTGGTATCGTCTCATCATTAGCTTCAATTGTTGCAATAGTTCTTCCTGGATTGTTGATCTGTTGTTTAAAGCTTGTGGTTCGATTGGTATAATAATTATTGTTTCTCATGTTTGAATTAGTTTGAAACTTCCTTCTTTCCAAATTTGTATAGCAGTCACTCTCCTTGTGTACACGTAAGTGACATCTCTGGCATTGAATCGTTGAACATTCTCGCCGTACGTGGCCTTCAACTCCTCATGCAAAACACGTCATTTTCTTTTTCATTTGGCATTCTCGACTAACATGACCAGTTTTCTTGCATGTCCAGCATTCCAATTTTCGGTTACTGACGTTTTGCTGCTTGAAATTATTATTTCCGTTTACCATTTCTCTTTTACCATTTCATCTCTGTAGCTTCTGTAGTTTTGAACAAACGGTGAAGTCTTCACAATATTAATATGGCCCATAATTTTGTTTACCTTTTCTAATTTCTTTATTGTCGCTTTTATTTCTTCTGATGTTTTCAAATCTTTCATCTCGATCTCTTTTTTAACTTCTCGATCTCTTACACAGTTTGTAAGCAGGCATTTTTCTATTTCTTCTTCATTCCATTTGTGCGCTATTAATTTCTTTGTCATCTTTTTAATTTTCTCTATAAAAGTTTCGGCTGAATCTGATCCTTGTTCATAACTCAAAGCTTCTTTTAGATCATCCATTAATGATGCCGGTTTCGAAAATGCACATCGAAGTTTCTCTTCCATAGTTTTTCCTTCGGCTGCTTCATAATCTTCCATTAGCGATCTGTCAAGTAATGTTGTAGTTAATATTACTTGCATCCTAATTGTTGTTTTTGACGCGCCAAAAAACCTTTGACAATCCTTGATAAAATTTTCTGGACCATCGCCTTTGTGAAATTTCTCAGGTAATAGTCTGCTTATCAATAAATCCGTGGTCGTGGTCGCCATGTTAGACCGCAATTAAATTCAAATCTTCTTCAAGCATTTATTTTTTATAACAACTTTAAATTGTGTGTTTTACTAGCGTATTTAAACACCGAGGCATGATAATTCTTAATATTAGTGTAATTACTGGCCATACATTTAATTGATTTAATTTAATATAATATGATATAATTTAATATAGAATTTAAATATAAAATTTAACAGAGATAATTATTTCTACTAACTGATCTCACTTCTATCATTTAACCATAATATTTTTATATAGGGGTTTACTAACTCCTTACAACTTTGTTGACCATTTTCAATTTTATCTTGATCAATTTTTCTAATTTGTGTTTTCAATAATCTGTATTATTTTGTCCAAGTTTTTCATATTTTGTCTAATTCTAGTCTTGTCATAACTGTTATGTTGACTTGTAATTCACCTTGCCCGCATCGACTATCATGGTTATAATCCCCTCCTCAACTGTCTGATTACATCATTGTCACACGTCTGTTAGAGATTTGAGTCTCATGTCCCCCATTTTGGTTAAACATGTAATTATTTAATGTGTTGGGCTAGAACTGATTTCTAGACCCAAACTTATAATTGTGACTGAAATGTGTAGGTACACAACATGCAAAAAGCAAAAAGTATAGTTAAATATTAAAATTACACCAAATAAACAATAATGATTAAAAGAGAAACAACAAAAAATATAAACACAGAAATTAAATAAAATTATACAAAAGCAAGAAGTTATGCAAAATCTAACTCAAAAATAACCAAATAAACATAGAGTTACAAAAAACAAACTCGAATAACTTAAAAGATGGTAAAAACGGTAAAAAATTCCAGAAAAACCCAGAACATTCCATAAAAATGGCGATGACCATCATAAAAGCTACCTTAAACAATAAAATTTAGAAAAAAAAATAAATAAATTAGTAATAAAAATAAAAAATCTTAAAAAGAAATTCATAAAACATCAATTAAAATAAAAATTAAATTAAAAGTAATATAGAATGTTCTGGAACCGTTCCAAATCC
Source organism: Schmidtea polychroa (assembly GCA_959609185.1). Classification (NCBI taxonomy): domain Eukaryota; kingdom Metazoa; phylum Platyhelminthes; order Tricladida; family Dugesiidae; genus Schmidtea; species Schmidtea polychroa. Next base: position 2,045 of record CAUHTR010007695.1, read on the forward strand.
ATCATGGACGTAAAATTAATGAAAAATAATTAAAAAATAAAAACAAAAATTATGGCACAAAAATTGCCATTAAAAATATCAAAATCGCGAAATAGAAAATTCTGGAATAAAAAGAATTCGAGTTTGTTTTAATGCATCAATACATACACGTGTACAAAATAGGTATATATACCGATGCATTTCAGTCACAATTTAATCACTTTATGCCAAATTTGTTTTGTTGCTGAAAATCTTGGGAACTCTGAGTAAGAATGATTTTATTTACATCATAACATATTATTTTGTTTGGTATAACCCATATTATTTTCAATGAACGATTTTATCATAATATATGTTTGTTTGGGTATAGCTCATATCATGTTTTTTTTTAAAAAATTTTCTTTTGAATCGTTGAATGTACGAGTGGTTCGAGACGTATCGATTGTGTACGCCTCTGATCAGCCTTGCATTCAACCAGACTCTAAAATCTAAAGGCACATGCAGACATGCATTATTGTTACTATATTTTCCTTTTTGTTCAGTCATCGGAGGTCGTCCACTTCATGGTTCCACCATGGAGTTGTGTCGATAAAACCCCTCCGCTATGGCTCTAACTATTTATTATCGGTCGACAGCGGAATGTTTCGACTCCACACTACAGTAGGGTTTGTCGTAGCGGTCACAGTGGGGCCGTGTAAGCAAGCATTCTTCCCGAGTTCGAATGCAGTATACAATCAAAATCAACACTAAAAATCTCACACACTACTTAACCCTAGGATCATAATTGAGTAGATCTCAGACCCAAATTAAACATATGTAGTCGGTTGAACATCACTAGGAACCAGCTTCAATTATACGTTTGCCGAACATCATTAGCAAATAAAAATATTGCAAAGACGTAAAGATTTTTCTTGGATCTAATCATGATAATATCATCTAGAAGTTCGGCAAGCGTAAATAATGGAATGGTTTCAATTAATTACAACATCCTCAACAATTGGCCTATATCTTTACCTCATAGTTAAAATGCAAGCTCGCAATTACCTAAAACAATCAAAGGTCATATTGTAGAAATAACTAACCTCTCTTACTATTACTTATAAACCGGTATCGATAAAGTATTATTATTTTGGGGAAAATGTAATATTATCAATTATAAAACCTTTTCAATTTATAAAATAAAACTTTGTATGTCAATGTCTATTCAAACAGAAATTTATATTATCAATTACCACATGGAGATGCTTGATATTAACTTATGATCCGATTTACCCCTCAATTACGAATTACAATCGGAAACTTGTATAAAAGGCAAATGACTTTATCGATAAATGATAAATAATACTCGAAGTTATAATAGGTCTAAACTAAAAGTCTTCCTCAATCATTTAACTATGAAGGATATACTAGTTAAATTATATATAAAATATGAATTAAAGGTATATTCTAATCTTTAAGCTCCAAGATATATATATTAGTTAGTTGACAAATTATAACTATAAATTATATATATTATATATTATATAACACAGGGGTGGCAAAACTTTCAAGTCTTGCGGGCGACTTTTAACTAAATTAAATCTGGCGGTCTACCAGAAAAACTATTTTCAATTGTTACCTGTAGTTATTCTATTTATTCTATTTAAATACAAAACGAATTAGAAAAAAACTTATAATACTTTACTAGAACGTAAACATATCTTAATATAATATTATTTACTGCTACTACTTGCACCTGATACGTGGCACTGCATCTTATCACTAAGTTCTTCGTATTTCGGGCAATAGGAGCTTATGGCGATCCGCAAGCATGATTCCAAATGATCATCTGTCAAACAAGATCGATGTTTTGTTTTAATGACATTCATTGAAGAAAAGGCTGATTCACAAGATAGGTGGATCCAAAAAATGCGGACATATATCCAACTACTCTCCGCAAAATTGGATATTTTTCTTCTGAAATAAGATTCCAAAAATTATCTTCGGTTGTAGCTCTTGATTTTAAGTAAATGTCGCTTTTCAACGCTATTATCTCATCTTCTAAGCAAGCTGAATCTGAATCCAGAATTCATTAATCTGAGTAGCGATCTCCTCTGTATCAATAACATCATTAAACGGGAATGACATGAACATAGCAATATTTGCAATTTTAGATAAATCTGCGAAACGTGTGTTAAATTCATTTAAAAGGGTAGTAATTTGATTTGTATATTTATCGTAAAGAATTCCTGGCGCATTTTTGGATTCTTCTTCCATGTTTTTAAAATGTTTCAAATCACCCCGTTCTAGTTGACGCACAAACAAGGACAGTTTCTCTTTAAACGTCTTTACTGCCGTTATCATGTCAAGAATTGATTTGTGTCTCCCTGAAGCTGTAAATTTAATTTATTCAGGTGCTCTGTAATGTCGCAAAGAAAAGCAAGATTTATCAGCCAACTTTTATCCTCCAGTTCGGGATATAATTCTTCTCTTCCAGTCAAAAACTGTTTTATTCCGGGCAAAAGATCTCTAAATCGTTTTAAAAATGCTGCACGGCTAAGCCATCTTACATCCGTGTGTAACAATAATTCAGTATTTTCAATTTCACATTGTTCAAGCAAAGTTCGAAATTGACGTCGTTGTAGACTTCTTGCACGTATCGAATTTACTATTTTAAACGCAATATTCATTACATAGTTAGAGTTCAACACTTTGGAGCATAAGGTTTGCTGGTGGATAATGCAATGATACGAATGAAAACTGGGAATTTCTTCATCATTTTTGCAAAGTGTTACAAATCCGACATGTTTTCCGATCATAGACGGAGCTCCATCCGTGGTAATTGATACCAACTTGTGAATCGGGAAATGGGTGCGACTTATAAAAGACTTGAATAAATTGTAAATATCTTGACCCTTGTTTGTCCTTTCATTGGAAGAATAGTCAATAATTCTTCTCTGGTTGACATATCATCAAAAACCATTCGAATGAAGATGCATAGTTGCGCAGTATCAGTGAAATCTGTAGATTCATCAAATTGCAAAGAGAAAAAGCGGCATTTTCGAATATCTTGCCGCAAAATATCTTCCAAGTTTTTGCTAATGTCCACCATTCTTTGCGTGCTAGTATTGCGCGTCAATGACATATTGTTGATACAATCCATTATTTCGGATTTATTTTAAAATCTTTGAATAACACCTCACCAGCTTCAACAAACGCCTGTTTCCATATTTCGCCATCTCCAAAAGGTTTTTATGTTTCATCAAAATATTAACTACCTTGAATGATGCTAGGGTAGCTGTTTTTGATTTTGAGTTAAATTTCGTAAAAAAAAGTTTGTTGTGCACCTAATTGAGACTTTAACTGCTTGACTTTGTCTTTTCGTACCTCGGAATGTAATGGAAAGTCAATTTCATACTGTTTGTGCACTGTTCGAAAATGTCGTTCAACGTTAGCTCTTTTAGGTAGTGCTACGTTTGAATTACAAATGAGACAAACACACTTATCTTTCATAATTATGAAAAAAAATTCCTGTTCCCATTCAGTATTATAATGGTACGTTTTAGTTTTTTTGGCCGGTTGTGTCATTGGGGCTAAAACAAGAAAATAATAAAAGCTAAAATAAATTTAATATGAAAATTAATGTTAAACACACTTACATATTCAAAAATTAAAAATGTTAACTTTTATAAAGAATTTTTTTTAATAAAAAAAATTTTGAAATTAATATTATAAGCAGGTATTACTGAATACTTCAAGCTTTCAAATTTTTCTAACGAAAACAATTTGATTTCAAAATTGAAATAGACAAACACACGTTTGTTGTATTTTATTTTGGTTGTTTTTTATTTTTTTATTCCTTATCGAAGATTGTAGCGTCAATGTTTTGCTTTTATTTTATGGCCTACTTGTTCAAACACATGAAATTTATTCTGATTATTAGCTAACTGTATATATTTGAATTTCAAACTAAAAATTTACTACACTCTGAGTGTTATCTGACTAATATTATGTTTCTTATTGGAATTTTTTTGTCATATGAATCGAAACTTATTTTAAATATGTTTATAAAGTTAGAAATTCAATAAATAAAAAACTGATTTTTATATGCAATTTTCCATAGTGCTAGCGGGCTACTTTCGATAGCTACGCGGTCGACCAGTCGACCGCGGTCGACGCTTTTGCCAGCCCTGATATAACATATAAATCCAAATGCACTCTAACCATTAAACTATTAGTTAAATTATAACTATAAATTATTTATAAAATATAAAGTATATTCTAATCATTAAACTATAAGATATATATTAATTAAACTATAAATTGTAACTATAAATTATATATAAAATATAAATCATAAAGTACTCTAATCATTAAACTATCAAGTACATCTTAGTTCAATTGTAACTATAAATTATTTATAAAATATAAAGTATATTCTAATCATTGAACTATAAGGTATATATTAGTTAAATTACCAATTAAAAGTATGCTCTGATCATCAAACTATAAGATACATGTTAGTCGAATTATAAATTATAGCGATAAATTATACAAAATATAAATCAAAATATACTCTAATCATTAAACCACAAAGTACATATTGGTCAAATTATATCCATAAATTATTTATAAAATATAAATTAAAGGTATATCCTAATCATTAAACTATAAAGTATATATTGGTTAGATTATAGATTTTATATATATAAAGTAAAAGTACACTCTAATCATGACTGTAAATTATATATAAAGTAAAGGTTTAAAACATATATTAGGCAAATTATAATTGCAGTTATATATACAAAATATATTGTGCGCCTACCTGACTCATAGGTCATAACTCGCAACTCACCTAAGGGATACATCACAAGTCATATTACCTAAATTATCTCGTGAAAGCATTAGTCAAAATACGAATCATAAATTTATATTATAAAACATACCCTAAAGTTATCAGTAGAATTGTAAATTGCGAGCTGGTATTATCATGTTGCGCCTTAAAATTATGAGTAGAAACATAAATTCCAAATTTATATTATAAATTGTATCATAAAATTATTGGGAAAAATATAAATCAGAATTGATCCTGAAAATAAGAATTGTAAACTTAATCTCTTAAAATGTAAACCACAAATTTAAAATATAACTTGCAACAATATAATAATTTAACTTATCTTAATATACTCTTAACTTAGATTATATTTAAAAATACCAATTATAATTTTTTAAGAATGACCCCCCTCATATAGGCGGCAGTCTTATAGGAATATAAATTCACCATTATTATTATTATTATTATTATTATTAATATTAACATTAGTGGTGGTAGTAGTAGTATTCCAATTAACATTAGTATCCTTATTATTATTACTATTTTTATTATTATTATTCATATATTATTAAAATAATTATCGTTATTTTATAAACATGAAACTATAAACAAAATTATTAATTTTGGGATTCCCCCTATCTCTAAATTTAGATTCAATGACCCTATCCTCCAATAAAATTAACGAAAACCAATGAGATCTATTTTAGTAACAGCCCCCCCCCGGAGAAAATGTTAGGGTTATTGACTTCGAATAGAAATACGTGAAGATGTATATATATGGGTATAGGTGTCCATATGTACATACTCATTTAATTTAGTACAAGGTTACCAGTGGACGGGAACATGGCAGGTAACTTAGCTCCCCCAGAAACTAGGAGTTAGATAAAACTTGCCTTGATAACTTGGGATGATTAATCAAGGTAAATTGAACCACCAGTAAAGCATAGAGACTAATAGTACGATTACTGAACTATATAAAAGAACAACTTTATAAATTATTAATAAATTCTGAATGTGTACTTTACATAAAACATAAAAGCATTGTCAAAAGAAAATATTTAACTTTATTATTAGCAAATTTTAAATGTGTATTTGTTATATGTTACGAAGCAAAATTACTAGTAATGAGTCGTATGACAACCTCTCAAAGTTAAAATCGTCCATCTCCGTCCGAGTAAGAATCCCCACTGAACGTACCTGAAAATGTAAATTTATTTGTTAGTAAATAAATTACTTCCAAGCTAGGAGATTATACCACTCATGACGAAGACAACCGAAGGAGAAGTAAACAAACGAGAAACTAAGCTCGCCTCTAATATTTATCGCCCCGGTGTGCCCGGATTAAGTGGTAATTGACCATAATGGTCCGATTTCAAAAAATCATAAAAATTCATATATTAAATCTTGAATTCCCAGCTAGTAGTAAACATGATTCTGAATTAAAATGATTAACTTAAACAAAGTCAATTATTAAGCAATTTCAGGATATATTTAATTAAAGTGTAAAGTTTACCAAATTAATATTTTAGGCTGTTAAATTGAAAATACGTTCAGAAATCTGAGTGGTAACGGCAGTGGCTTTTCCAGTCGAACAACTCCATTAAATGCCAATATATATCAAAAACGATTAGCTTTGAATGCAAGGCTTTAATTACGAACTCCGTGGTCCGATGTCCTTCTTTCGTGCGACCTGGTTATTACGTGGTGGATTTCTTACATTGAGACATTTGTTCAAATTAGATCAATTGCGTTTGATAATTTAAATTCTAGTGATGTCTTACTATTACCCACTACTTCCGCCCATCTATCTTCGTTTCCATCGATTGTTTTTGAACCACCATACAGAACAAGGGCAGGGCGAATTAGCATGTTGGGAGGGTAGCTAACAAAAGTCTTGTGTCTAGAGACTCACCTCAGTCTGTGCCAAATGACCTAATTTAGATTTGCATTATAGAAATGTCTCACTCCAACGACGACGAAGCCTACCGGCAGATGATAACACGGCTCCGGACCCGGTACATCTGGTATCGGTTAGACGTTGACATTTTGAAATGAAGAAACGAACAACACACATCTCACAACTCCAGACCCAGGCGGAGCAGGATCAACTCGAAATCCGAGCGCTGAAGCTACAAGTGCGCTCGCTCGAGAGCAAACTGAACGAAAGGTTCATCCAGGACGCTCTCCGAGAGCAGATTCGCCCACTTCCGGTGGAGTTGGCCAAGATATACCCACCAGCCCAGGCAAGCAAGCCGAAACGTAAACGGCTAGGGCGGAATACACGAGAAAAATTGAAAAGGGCCTGGCTGGCCGAGCAAGAAAAATCGAAAGAGCCTGAAGCCACTCCACGATCCTGAGGAATATTTGAGAGTGCGACCCCTCCTGGGTAAAGCCGACATTGTAATATTGTAGTGTTCAAATAAATGATTTTCATTGTCTGATGGATATGTGATTGAAATTTGTGATTGTCCGGAACAAGACGGTCGACAGAAAAGCGTTTGGGAAAACAATCTCGATAAGGGACCGAAATAAATCGGACACATGCCTTCTATCGGCCGTCCGTGAACCCATAGAGGGCTCGACAATTATAGTGCTCTTAACGCGCTCACTTTTTGCGAGTACTCAAACCCTTGGTACAGTACCAACGTTGATTACTCAACGGGTACAAAGTGGAAAACAATGTTGTATCCTGGGTTACGCTGGTAACAGCACTTAAACATCCAACCACCAGTAACCCACCAAATGCTAGGTTTTTGCGATCTCACTGACAGAAACCCCTAACCATAATTAATGACCAACCTCTATTTGAACCTTGGCCATTTTCCTGTGTGGCAGATGTTGTCTTAGTTCCAATTCATGTAATATTAGGCCAGCCAGACTTACCACCTTAAGAGGTCTAGTTTTGCATTGTTTACCTGAAAACATTTTCCTGTTGAATTCAATAAAACAAGTAAAATTTATTAAATAATAAATACATCATATAAACAAAATAACAAAATAAATTTACAATGAAAAGCGAAAGAATTTGTTTCCTAAGAATTTGACAATAATAATAACGGAAAAAAGAATTTGAAGATGTAAGAAAATAAAATTAATTAGAAATCGTAGACGTTGACATTTTGGAACTTGTAAATGCACTTCCGGAAGTGATTTTTCTGTTTCCAAGTTCAGCTTCATTTTCATCCTCGTCTTCTTCGTCGTTTTCTTCAGAAACAGCTTTGTTGTCATCTGTCTTGGTAATTTGAGATTTGACATTTTCTGGCGACATTTTCGACACAGCAAACACCTGCTCCAAGGATTTGGACTGTTTTAGAGATTCTTGACTTCGAGATTTATTCACGCGTAGAAATGAGGCATCTAAAATCGGAATTAATATTCGTAAATAAGTTCATATGGAGCAGAATATGATTTAAATCAATGTTTCCAAGCCTGTGGACCACGAATTTTTGTCATATAGCAAGAGATGATTTGGTTTATAATTGTAGGTGTTGTTGGAGTTGTCAAATCAAAATTATTTTAAAATAAAATTGAATGGAAACCAAATGAAACAGAGATATTTAAATATGTACTGACATTTATTGAAAACAAAGTTAAAGAAAGTGCATAATATGCAAATTTGTACAAAATCAGTAAATGATTACATTTTCGATTTCGAATCTTAAAATGGGTCAGAGATAGAAAAGATTATTCTGAATAATATAATATGAATTATTTTTGTCAGCACAAATTTGTGTAAAATGTATAATACTAATTAATTAATTAATTGTACGAAAAACCCGTTATGTAAACAAGTAAGAAAATAAGCAATTTGGGTTTTCAAGGGCCATTATCATGACAATATAATCAATAGTAGTTAGAAAACTAACCATAGAAATCCTGAATGACTATTATTTAACTTATATTTTCAGATGGCAGCCGAGAGATTTGTTTGGCGAAGATTGTCAAGAAAAAGATTGTTGAAGATTATTTGGCCCTAAGTCATTAATTATACGGGTAGTTCAAATATATAAAGAGATACATCCTCAGAAATTGGAATTTTGCCTAAGGTATGGAAGAAAAAACGGAAAGTAGGAAAATAGAAAAGAACACTAATTAAAAAATTAATCAAAATTAAATTGAAGGCATTTGTCTCTTTATATAAAGGGAAGATTATTATCATAAAAGGATATTTTGTTTATGATTTGTAATTATAGTATACAGTTGAAGTGTAATGTTTTATTTTATAGAACACGAGGAGTCAGAACCATCGACTAGTATTATCTGTTTAATTTGATCTTAGTCGGTAAAAGTACATCAAGTTTATAATTTTTAACCTCAAGGAAAAAGGAATCGATGTCCCCAGTAGTGATTTTAATTCTGCAGTTGAATCCGTTACGATATTTTTGTAAATCATCGTACTGCCGTTAGTACTTTCTAAGTTTATATATACAATACAAATGGACAAATGTAACTGGATCTATCCAAACACAACGATTCTTTATTTAGGAAGACTAATCAAGTCATGTTCAATTTTAAAAGTTTTCTCAAAAGTAAGTCTTGCTATGTATCTGATAAATTTAGAAGTTATCTGATTTTTAAGATTCTTTATAGTTTCATTGTAGAAACTATTATTTCATAATTTAAAATAATTTTTATCATAGGAATTATTCAATTCCGCCCTAAGCCGGATATTGGTATTAATGTAATCCTTGAAAATATTACTCTGTCAAACTTTAATTGCCATGTTGACATATATTAATTTTACCCCAAGAGAATGAAAATGCTTGAGAAGTCACCAATGAAAAAAACAAAGTTCTTAAAGGTATTACTGCTCTTTTTGGCGAAAATATAACATAAATTGATGAAAAATGTAGTAAGTGGGTTATTAAAAAAATAAAAGAAATACAATTTGTTTTAACTAAATTCACCAATATAACTCGATTGAGTAGTCACGGATTTATTTCAACGCTACAATCTTTATTAAATAAACAATGCGCGGTTAATGTTGTTATTTCCGATGATTTATGGAAAGGTATCGCAAACATCATTTTGGGCTGCAGAAGACAACCTATTTCATACAATCAGAGGAACCGGAAATGTCTTCAAAAGATATCAAACTTGTGTCGGAAAAGTGTCCAGAATGCAAGTCTATTGATCCGTCGCCTATAACATGGGGAAAGAGATCATTGGATGTCCAAATTAACTTGAAAAGATTAGCGGTGGGCATCACGCATTAGAACGGGTTCCCTTTTCTCAGACTGATTGACTGTGGACCCAGCAGATTTGCAAAATGGAAAAAACTGGAGCAAGAAGATGCTCGGAAAGCATCGGAAAGAATCTTGAAGAAGTGTTTCGGGAGAGAGGGCACCCATCTGAACTGTTTGCGGTTGATGAATCAAGTTTTTGCTCGGGGCTTCTCACTAAACTGTGTCACAAATGGAATGTAAAGATAACATAAAAATGTGCATACAAACCCACCGTTAATGAAATCATTTGAAGAAACCGCAGAACAATCAAAAGCCGTGCCGCTAAAAGTCACTCAAATCCTCCTGACATTGTATTCTGGTACAATGTTGCTCCCAAAGATGGCAGTGATCAATATGCAGCTCCTGCAGAACAAACGTTTCGTTACCACTGGATATTCTTGCGGGAAGATAGCTCGATGAGCAGATAACTGGGAAGTTTGAAAAGGAAGAAATAGTTTTCGCAAAGTTAAATTCAACATGGTGCACGGACTCATGGCCAAAAGGAATTGTGACCGACTTTTATTCAGCTAATAGCGTGGAAATCGGTGGAATATTACGCCACATGGCCAATATCTGAGAAGTGCCGCAATAAAAAACAGAGACATCGAACATTCAGATAATAAAAGAGGTTCCGACAGCGAGAACGTGTGTGTTAAAGAGGGAGACAATAAACCTGTGCGAACTCGAAATAAACCCGCTTATGTTGATCATAACTATCTCGATACATCGGATTGATCACGGGGGAATGTTGTAAAATTGATAAAGTTTTGTTTTTTTATATTCATATGAAATGAAAATACAGAGTTTAAATTTTATTTTATTTATAAATTATCTTATTTTATAATACTAGGGGCTCTGCCCCTGTTCGCTTCGCTTCACCAACCACGTTAGAACGTGGGGTTAATGTTAAAGTTAATATCCAGGATATTCTTGGACAGTAGTAAGATTCAGTTTATTAATATGTTTACATAACTATGATAAAAGATAATAGCATAAACCGTTTCTAAGTAATATAGAACAATAAGTACAAAAGAATTAATACTTCATAAAAAAAATTAAAAGAAAAAATTTTTTAAAAAAAAGTAAAATTCGGGTGGATTTATTCCCTTAGCTTTTTTATATAGAGAGAGATTATTAGTGATTTCTAATAATATTTCCACAATTAAAATATGACTTAAAACCTTAGATTATAAATTATTGGTTGATAATGCTGTTGAACTTAAAACAGCATCTCAATCCACCAACAAAAATAAATCAATATTACGAATTCCAATGTTAATTTTGAATTATTTTACAGTTTAAATAAATGTATATTGTGTCATTTTTGATTGAATAATAATAATAATAAAATGGAATTCAATTTATAAGCGTGAAAAGTTACTTTAATTATGTTTACTTTTATGATAAAATTTTTGAGGAAGCAACGGCAACTAAGTGGAAAGCACCTACAGTACTCCTTTCTCCACACGTAATGAACATGTATGAAATTCCATTTGCTGAGCTTGAAGTGATTATAAAAAAAAGCTACTTCTAATTATTTGACTTGTTCGACTTCAGTGACAATTTGAATGATTTTGTCTGACATGTTGTATTAATTAATTATTGAATTTAATTAATTATTCATTAATATAATCATATATAATCATACCTGTCATCTGTGACCTTTCGCTTAGTCTCTGCTCCAGTTTAGGAGTTATAATCTCGTCGACTTCCTCAGTGTCTTCTGTAATTTCTTCATAGTCCGATATTAAAATTGCAATGTCATCTCGTGCTTCATTCATTTCACCTTCTTCCATGCCCTCGCCAACAAACCAGTGAACAAAGGCCCGCCGATAAAACAGAAGGTCGTATTTTTTATTAACATTCATCCATGCTTGATTAATGGCACTCGTATTCGAGAGCATGGATATGGACCTTGATGTTTGGGCCATTTCTGATGCTGGAACTGTGACAGTTGGCTGAGAGTTTATTCCCAATTTGAAACCAGTTGGACACCATTCCACAAACTTAATATCAGATCTCCTTTTTATGTCATAAATACTTGTATTCACATCTTTAGGCGTAACATCTCCTCTATATTGGAGGCAACAAGACATGTATTTTCCGATAGTCGGATCACAGGTCACTAAAATGCAGCTGCGTCCAAAAACCATTCTGGTGATCTCACCGGTATCTAACGGTTGATGTTCAGCACGACTAATTGAAATATTTGGAGCATGAGACATGACTGGAAAGTGTATTCGAGGATAAGGAATCAAATTCGTTATAAGTTGATCCATGTCTGAAGAAAGAGAACTTTCAAATCTTATTGAAGCAGTCATGTCGCTGAAGTTTTGAGCAATCAATCTATTGATATTAGCATAGGTTGGCCGAGGGATGTCCAAGGTTTCCATACAGATATCGTAAATAGCTTCATTGTCAGTTAGGATAGCAATGTCTGTATGTTCCATTGATGAGTGAATCGTTAGGACAGCATTGTATGGTTCAACTACGCTTGTTGTCAATACAGGGCTTATACATATACTGAGTTGAACTCGGAATCTGTTTGAGTATTCGACGGCCAATTTTTCCAGAAGCAAAGATGTGAATCCTGAACCTGTTCCTCCACCAAAACTGTTGAGAATGAAAAAGTTCTGCAAGTAGTCACAACATTCGGTTGATTTCCGCACTACATTCATAATCCGTTCGATTATTTCCTTCCCTAATGTAAAATGGCCTCTTGCGAAATTATTTGCTGCATCCTCACACCCTGATATTAGTTGATCAGGATGGAAAAGATTTCTGTATGACCCTGTCCTTACCTCATCTGAATATTAATATATGAATATTTCTTTTTTTAAAGACCTTTGAAACCTAAAACTGTTGGTTCCAAATCCATTGAAATAACTCTTGGGACGTATTGACCATTTGGAACCTCGTGAAAAAAGGTTGTGAATGCTGTACTATCAAAATCTTGGAGACTTTCTTTCAACTGGCCGTTAGCTTGTATCCCATGCTCTATACAAAACAATTCCCAGGCTGCATTAGCCAATTGAACCCCTGACTGCCCAATGTTGATGCAAACGACTTCTTTCTACAACTCATTACTAAAATGTAATAATTAAAAAATATCTTACCATATTGATAATTAATTATAGATTATTAAATATTCATGATCATAATAATAATTATTATTGTTTTTATTATTATTATTATTATTATTATTATTATTATTATTATTATTATTATTATTATTATTATTATTATTATTATTATTATTATTATAATTATAATTATTATTATTATTATTATTATTATTATTATTATTATTATTATTATTATTATTATTATTATTATTATTATTATTATTATTATTATTATTATTATTATTATTATTATTATTATTATTATTATTATTACTATTATTGTTAGGGATATTTAAATAATTAATTTATAAATAAAATATATATTGTATTATAAGTATCAAATACTATTATATAATAAAAGTATAATAAGAATAAACGCTGGCACGCATAATTAGCATTATTATTAAATTAATTAATTCGCCATTTAAATCGGGTGTTTTAATAATACCAGATTTAGGCAACAATTTGTATTTAAATATTTAGATTATTACTTGATATAAACATTGAAGTATCCAAAATTTCAGTTCTAAATAGATGGAAGGAAACATTTGCGAGGATTGTCAAGACAGGACAAGGATTTGCCGATAGACAGAAAGTCGATAATTTCCAGAACAAATTTCAACAAAGAGAAATGCCGGTTAGAAGCAGACCAGTTATTACATGTTTGAATTGTCAGGAGGTGGGTCATATGATTCGAGAATGTCGGAAACCAAGAGTTCAGAAATGCTTGCAATGTGGAAAAGAAGGGCACCAATTCAGAGAGTGCAATCAGAGAGCACAGAATGCAGAGATAAGATGTTTTGCGTGTAAAGATATTGAACACAATAGAAGAGAATGCCCATCAATATCGTGCTCAGGGTGCGGTAGAAGACGCCACTTACGATTTCAATGCTGGAATCAGACAGACAGAAGAAGATACGCAGACGATCGTGGACCACCGAGACGGACACAGGTAGCCGCGTTTCAGACTGATCAAGCCGAGAACGATGAAAAGATCTCATGTCAAGATGAAGATTACCCAAACCAAGAAGCTCCATCCTTAGACTAGATGATCGGAGCAATGAATTAATGGGTAATAATGACGATTGTGTATGCCAGTATAATTGTATAAGTAGATATAAATATATTAATAGTATTAGTAGTAAAGTGAATACAGGAATACCTCGAACAGTACGGTTAATCGGTTCTGGAATTTAGCCGTACTATTTGAAACCGGACTATTCGAGGCATTCTGGCGCTAATAAATTTACGGCTTAGTACCCCTATTAAGAAATTTAAAAATCGTGATTATCATCTAGTAAACAAAAAATATTTTGTTATGTATTTTTATTTTTCTGATATTCAAGAGCAAAACAAGCATATTTAACACAGTTGTACATTTAAATATATATTTATTGAAATTTATAAGCCGGCAATACCAATTCATTGCAACTAAATCAAAAAAAAGAATTTATTTCATTTTAAAAATATTAAAAATAGCTGATGAAAAACAAGTAAATAAAATTAAATAAACACAACAATTTAATTTAACGTAACAAAAAAAATTATTAAACACGTGCCATATGATTTTATAATAACGAATAAATTCTAAAAAATTAATTTAAAAAAACTTTTTTAAATTTCGAAAATTTTATTTAATCATTTTAAAACAGTGTTTCTCAAACTATGGGTCGCGACCCATTTTTGGGTCGCGAAAGAATTTTTGGTGGGTCGCGATGACTAGAATAACTAGAGTTAAATAGAGTTATTCTCATTAAATAAACATTTATTTTAAAATTAATCTTTGTCATGTGGGTCGCAATAAAATTTTTGGCATGAAATGTCAAAAATTTGGGTCGTGATCAAAAAAGTTTGAGAACCACTGTTTTAAAAACAATCATATTTTGAAAATTTCAAAACCGTACTATAGAAAAACCGTACTGATCTAAATCGTACTATGCGAGGTATTCCTGTAGTATAATTCCTTTTGTAAATAATGTATATAATGTAGAAAATATTAATAATAACGTGAATAGTATAATTCCTTTCGTAGATAATTTAAATACAGTAAATAATAAAATGTTGGATGAGAATAATGTAATTAGAAATAATTGTAGCAGTAGAATTGTAGGAAATATCGATATAGTTGAAAAAAATAATGAGCTAGAAACAAATTTTAAAAAAGCGAATCAATGTGAAATAATAGAAAATGTAAAAAATAAAGTTACGGATATTCATGATGCAATTACTTTAAATATGCCGAATCAAAACCATTTTGAAAAAATAAAAATTGATGACGATAATAAAAAAGAATGCGAAAATAATTGTACTCAGATTTTATCGATAGATGAAGAAAAAATTTTAAACAAGCAGAAAATATGATTTATGCACATAATGAAAAGCATAGAATATTTGATGCATGTGACTGTAGAATACAATATAGAAGTGAAACATATTTGAAGAAGGATGGGTGGGCGTCCAAGTGTAATAATATGCATAAATAATTATTTTAAGAATTGTTTGTTGGATACAGGAACCAGAATGAATGTGATTGATAGTTCGATTATAAAGGAGATCGGAAATCCAGTTTTAAACGAACATGGAGACAAAATTTGGTGCGCAAAGGTAGTTCATTAAAAACTTTGGGAAGAATCAAGCTTAGAATAAATATAGGAAGTATAGAAGAAAATATTGTTTTTGTAGTACTTGAAAATGTATCTCCATCGATAATTGGAGGAATCGATTTATTACGTAGGTTTGACATAAAACTAATGAAAGTTATCGGAAATAACAGCGCAAATGCAACCGAATATAATAATATGGAAATATGCAACATTGAAGCCAAATTTTGGAAAAGAACGAGCGATGAACTTCGATTTAAAAGAGCAATAGAATTAATAGGATTAAAGTGTGACAACAAGCTTTATGGAGTAATAAAAACAAGTGCTAAACAAAAAACAAAAGATAAGTGGGATATAGGCAAAACCAATCTATTAAAGCACGATATTAAAACTATTGAAGGTCCAATCCATCTGAATCCAAGAAGACAACCAGCCCACCTAGAAGAAAAGTTTGAAGAAACTATTAAAAATTTGGAAGAAAACGGCATAATAAGGAAGTGTGACTCACCATGGAATACGCCGTTAGTATGTGTCTGGAAGAAGGAGAAAAATGATATTCGATTATGTTTAGATTTTAGAAGTTTAAATAAAATGGCAGAAAGACAAATCTTCCCAATGCCTAATATCGAACAGATGTTAGATTCATTAAATGGATCAATGTACTTTAGCACCATTGATCTGGGAGGCGCGTATTATCAGGTTGAATTGACAGCAAATTCTCAAGAAAAGACAGCGTTCTCAACAAGATCTGGGCAGTTCTGCTTTAATAGGATGCCATTCGGGATTGCCGCTGCTCCAGCTACATTCCAAAAATTAATGAATATGGTTTTAGAAAATGTATTATGGAAAATTGCTATAGTGTATTTAGATGATATTTTAATATTATCAAAAGACAAAGAAGATCATATAAAAAGAATAAATGAAGTATTAGAAAAAATAAAAGAAGCAGGATTGAGAATAAATCCTGAAAAACGCAAATTTTTGGTGAAGGAAACAAAATTTCTTGGTCACATTATAACTTGTGAAGGTGTTAAAGTCGATGAAGCTAAAATAGAAGCAATAAAAGGGTTTCAAAGACCAAAATGTTTAAAACAATTGAGGAGTTTCTTAGGACTGTGTAATTATTACAGAAAATTTATAAAGAATCATTCAAAATTCGCAAGAATATCAGAATCTATGTGCGGAAACAATAAAGACAAGTTAGTTTGGTCACAAGAATGTCAAGAAAGTTTTGAGGAATTGAAGAAAGCACTATCAACTATACCAGTTCTAATATATCCTGATTATGAGAAAGAATTTATTTTAGATACGGATGCTAGTTTCGACACCATAGGAGCTGTTTTGTCACAGGTTGATGATCTAGGTAATAAACGTGTTATTGCCTATGGTTCACATACGATGAGTAAACATGAAATAGGATACTGTATCACGAGAAAGGAACTTTTAGCAATTTATTACTTTTCACAGCATTTTAAGCACTATCTTTACGGCAAGCGATTCCAGCTAAGAACGGAGCACAAGGCTATAACATTTATGATGACAACTAAAAAACCTATAACGGCACAATTTCAGACATGGATAAACTTCTTGAGTAGTTTAGATATGGATATTAAATATCGAAAAGGAATTGACCATTCGAACGCTGACGCGTTATCGAGAGATAGATGTAGGAGATGTTAAGATGCTAAGACAAAGAAAGTAAAAACCAGATTGTTGGCAATGACAGCTACTAAACATGGATTGCAATGGCAAAAAGGTAATGAAGAGATAGAACATGTGAGAAAAGCAATTGATAAAAATGAGACTGCAAGATTTAAAATCAACGAAGATTTAATTTTAACAAGAGAAAATAAAATTTGGATTCCAAAAGAAAATAGAATAGAATTTGTCAAAGACATGCACAAAATGCAGTGTCACGCTGGATGTAAGAAGCTAATCGATTATATAAAAGTTAATGGAAGAATTAAATACAATCGCTAATCAATATATACAAAGTTGTGAAATATGTCAGAAACGAAAAACATTGACAACAAAAACAAAAGAAATAATTGTAAAATCACAAGTGGCGGAACCGTTTGAGGTTATTGTAATAGATTTTTGTGGACCTTTGCAGGCAAACATTCATGGAAAGAAATATATTTTGGGAATTATAGATATATTTAGTCGATACATTTCGTTGACAGCAGTAGCAAAGCAGGACGAAAAAAACTACAGCGGATACTATTATGAAATTCTGGATATTAAAATACGGGGCACCGAGAATTATTCATGTTGATTGTGGAAAAAAATTTGAGTCTAACTTGATAAAAGAGTTGGCTAAGAATCACAATACACAGCTACAATTTTCTAGCCCTTATCATCAGAACACTAATGGTTTGATTGAAAGACAATTGAAAGGCGATAGCTGATTCTAATCGGGTGGTCAGAGACATAGAGATTTACCGGATATCAAGTGGCGACAGGGAGCTCAGAGACCGTTTTGATCCTATGTGGAGAGCTGGGTGGAACGGTTTACTACCCATGACGTAATTCTGCAGTCAATCAGTATCCGAGTACCAGCCCTCATGAATGAACTTGTCATAAAAAATTTTAAATAAATTAGTGTTAAATTTTTTCATTTCATTTTGCTTTGTTGTCGTTGCTTTGTTATTACAGTTATTATTGTAGTTTGTTTGTTGTGTTTGATCTTGCTTCTGTTTGCACAATAAATTTTAGTCAATGTATTAAACCACTTGGCATAATTGAATTAACCTATATCGGACGCAATCTTTGTATATTTTATATATTGTTGTCATGTCAAAGGTGACTTACGACCGTTAAGGGTTAATATATTAAAATTTACAAATAGTAAATTAAATGAATATATTTAAAATGAGAGTGAGTAACTGACACCAAGTTAATTTGATTTTCTTTAATATGTTGGTGTATCTGGGAGAAAAGAAAAATTAAACGTTCCCATAAGCTCAGAATTCGATTTCCCAAGCATCCAATATGACTTGTAAATCATCTCCCTTATGTGTGCCCATGGAGGTGTAACACGTTGGTAATGCGCACATAGGTTGGAATTTACCGGCAGGTGAGCTCCTATGTTACAACTACTCCCGGCAAAATCTCGGTACGGGTTTGATGGTGCCATATAAGGACTTACCCAGTTTAAGTCATTCAATCAGTACGACCCTGGTCCAACGGGACGACTTTATCAACGAAAACCATCTTCAGGCAATTACCTTCAACTTGATATTCCACAGACAAACAAAACTTGTAGTAACGATTATTATGATTTATTATTAATAACGCAAAAACAACGATTACATGCAGATAGATTTCGCAGAATACAGTGAACACAAGACATACATTCAGAGTCCGGGAAAATGTTCGAGTAAACGGCTGGAAATCACTTTACTGAATTATGAATCAGTATTCAGAAAAATACTTCGCCCTCGGCTAACAAGGCGTCAATGTCCACCTGAAGCTGAGGGTCCTCCAGAGTTTTATTTCCTTCAGCTGGGACATGGCGATAACCCTCCGTTGAGACTGGCACCGTTGCTTGCGAAATTGCCTTATTAGTGATCTGAGCTTCTCGTCTAGGGCCGCGATGGTGTCTCGTCGCTTCTGATTTTTCTCTGCTCGGGAGGGGCGTTTCGTTTCTTTGGGCAGAAGGAGTAGCTGCAACGGTTGATTATTCGATGACTTAGAACAGACGCCCTGCCCTGTAGTTGTCTGGAAATTCACTTCGCATGAGGATCTTGACAAGATAGGTTCGATTAGTGGCAAGAGTTGGAATCCATGCCCCGAGCAACTAGTTGAAGGTTGCGGTGTTTCGTCATTTCGATGGTGGATAGGGAATACGTTGGTTCCCTCCTGGATGGGATACTCTCGCACCCGTTTGAGAATTTCCGATTCGGAGTACACTTTGTGGAGCACCTCGGATTGAGCCTTAATGGTCAGCCGCTGACATCGGCTTTCTTCCAAGAGGCTATCCCTGCAATGATTGAATAGACTCTAAACTAACTATAAAAATACAAATCGTAAACCCATAAAAGTATAAACTATCCTCTCAATTTCATAAAAATGTGAATTATACTTATAGATTTAATTTCTTCAAAATATAAATTATGATTAGTTATAAAGGTATAAATTATAAATTTAATTTCTTGAAATTATAAATTACAAATTTATATTGACGATAAAAAATATAAATTATAATCTTAACTTCATAAAAATATAAATTATAAAATTATATTAGCTTTAGAAATATAAACTATAAATTGAACTTCACCAAATATAAATTATAAACTTAAAAGTATAAATTATAAAATTATATGGGCTCTAAAATATAAACTATAAATTTAACTTCATAAAAATATAAATTGTAAACTTAAAAGTATAAATTATAAAATTATATTAGCTTTAGAAATATAAACTATAAATTTAACTCCATAAAAATATAAATTATAAAATTATATTAGCTTTAAAATATAAACTATAAATTTAACTTCATAAAAATATAAATTATAAACTTATATTAGCTGAAAGACTATAAATTATAATCTTAATTTGGTCATAAAAGTATAAAATATAAACTACGTTAGCGATAAAAATATAATATATAATAAGTTGTAAATATGACCCCCCCCCCAAGGTACGTAATCGTCGAAACAAATGTCCAGATTCATAATCTAACTTATGTACGTATATTTGAAACTTATAAAGTATAATTTACATTTTTTCATAAGTACCCCCCTCAAACTATACATTTGTCAAGGACAATATATATATATATATATATATATATATATATATATATATATATATATATATATATATATATATATATATATAGTAATGAATTAACTTATATATGTACAGTTATCAAACTTAATAATTCCTCAGGTCACCTAACCATTAATTATGGTCTAAATACATTAATACATTACCTTTACGATATAAATTTGGAAAATTTTGATAAATGACCCCCCTTAATTCATATAACCATCAACCACTATCTGATACACTCAGTTAGACTATTTAATATATATCCTTAACTTAGATTACCTATAAAATTATAGTTGAAAATTTTTCATCGAGGACCCCCCCCACAAACCATATAGTCATCAACTACCACCTAAATATATTAAATTAGCTTATTTTAATACATATTTAACTTATATTATATTTAAAAATGTAAATTGTAAATTTTTATGAATGACCCCCCTCAAAATCATATAGTCATTAACCATTACCTAAGTATACTAGATTAGCTTATCTTAATATATATTCCACTTATATTATATTTAAAATTATAGATTGTAAATTTCCTAAATGACCCCTCTCAAATTATATATTTATCTAAATTTACACTAAGATAGACTACTTTTATATATATATGTATATATGTGTGTGTATATGTGTATGTTTATATATGTATATATTCATCTTATATTTGATTTTAAAATGATAACTCTTAAAATTCCTAAATGACCCCCAAGCTATATACCCGTGGTAATTTCATAAAGATATCAAGGTACATTCGCCGTTTATCATTATTGATATTGTTATTATTGTTATTTTAATATTACTGCTACTATCATTAGTACTACTATTACATTTTATTGATATCATTGATTTTATTTTCCCCGGTAACCCCATAGACTGATTGTATTATTAAAGTAATTATTATTTCTTAAAAATAAAATTTTAAACAAAATTATCGATTTTGGGATTCCCCTAATGACAAATTTAATTTTAGAACATTTACACCCAATAATATTAAAGCAAATCACTAAGGTTTATTTTTAGTAACACCCCCCCAGGTAAATAATGGTCGAAGACGACATCAATATTAATAATTTAAATTGCATACATATACAGGTAGATGTATATGTGTATGTATGTATATATATATATATATATATATATATATATATATATATATATATATATATATATATATATATATATATATATATATATATATATATATATATATGTGTGTGTGTGTGTACGAGCGTAGATATACCTATATCAAATTTTCAAAACTATAGATTCTCGTTTTACATAAATACGCCCAGGTTATAGGATGATGCGAACAGTTTAGCCAATTTACCTATAAGTGGAGCTTACCTCATTTCAATCGCCAATGTTGTTGGAGTTATTGTTGTGATCACTATACAACAATGTGTAAAGCGGGAAGCAACAAATCATTACCTGAGTGTTAAATATAATCCAGGAAATCAGACCCTTTGGATATATAATTCATCAAATAAAAGGATTCGCATGGCATGATTAAATAGGTTTCAGGCTCTCTGGTAATAATAAATGATCTGAATAAATTGGAGCAAGTGCCCCAGAAAATAAAATTGCATTAAATGATAAATGAAAATTTAAATGTTATTTAAATTAAAACCCGAAAATCTAAATTTATTTATGAATACAAATTAAATTGGATGTTCAAAGTTTCTAATAAACTTTAAAGTCACTCGAGCATGGATAGCTATCATTCCTGAGGGTGTCGGTCTCTGTAGTGAATCTAGAGTCTAGATTCTAGACCATAAATTATAATTATAAATATTTCATAAAATAGTTATTACCCTTTCGTTATTCCTCTCATAATTATAAGTAATATTTCCAAACTAGGAACCAAAAGCGAACCGCGCATGGCGCCAGCCGCTGGTGAGGTTTTTGTCGCATTCTTGCTTCTAAAAAATATAATTTACAAAAATTTCTTCAGTTTATTAATATAAATAATTATGGAAAATTTTATTAATATTAAAAAATTATATATATGATTTTTTTAGGTTAATGACCTAAGGTAATTTAATTGATTATTAATTATATTTTGAATTTTTATTAATATAAAAATCATAAATTAAAATAGAAATTTTAAAACTGACAAATTTAAATTATTATTTAAATAAATACCAATTAGCAACATTATAATAATTATAAATAGGTGATTTAAACACCTTGGATCAAAATTTTATTTTTATTAATTGAAAATTTAATTTTAAAGGGGAACGAATTCTGGATAATTAAACTCAACTTTAGTTTAATCTGGATTCGTCTGAATTGAAATTAAGTAATAATTATCAGTGTTGAATGATAAGTTGATTCAACATAAACCTGACTTATGTGTGGTAGTTTGATAAATAATTATTAACTTTCACTAGAAAGTTGCCAGGAAATGATTGCGTGTGTGCCGGAATTGATGAAAATGATGTGTGTGGGAGATAAGCGGAATGAATAAGGCATGATATTGGGAAGACAATCTGGTGAAGGGACCAGGAAAAATCGGACGCAAGCCTTCTATCAGTAGTCCGTGAACCCAAAGGAGTGCCCGACAATTATAGTGTGGATAACGCGCTCACTTCTTGCGAGCACTCCCCCACTTGATACAGTACCAACGTTGATCGCTCAACGGGTATCAAGCGGAGAAAAATGTTATTTGTATTCTGGGTTACGCTGGAAACAGCACGAAAGGGTAAAATGTATGCTTACCTGTAACCCACCACGATCATGATGTCTTTCGTCATTTCATTGTCCCCTCCACGTATTTTCCCTCAGGACATAACATACTTTCTTCTACAACATTTTCATATCGTTACGTCATTCCGGCGAGAGATTCGACTCTCTCCATACTTGAAGCCCAGCGTCATTAAATCTTCATTTCTATGCCATCAGAATATAATTACTCTCTACCCGTTTTGGTCCATCCTTCATTCATGTCTTGAATTCATTATCAGTCATTTTCCAACTCGTCTCGAAAGGCATTTACAGTTCCTTGGCATCATGATCGGAGCTCCCTGACAGTATCGTCGCCAATCCCATGAAGAAAAAATCGAACTGCTTCATTATCAGAATGATTTATTAATCAATATTTTATCCATAAAATGATTACGAATCAAATATTTAACATATAAAATAATCAAACATCATTACTTGGATCTTTAGTAGTTAATTCAAAGGTTCTGTGACTAGATCGGATGTAGGTATTCCCCAAATCGTTTTCCAATTTATGCGTCATGAAAAGTTTCCTTCGCTGACTATCTTATAACGATGATTGTTCCTGGGTACGGTGAGTTTTGTATATCGGTTGAAATAATATCTGATCCTGTTAGTGAGCTGTAGTCAATTCGGTTAAGTTGAACCTGTATAAATTTTTTGCGGAGTTAATGTAATGACTTCGCTTCTGTCTTATATATTATTTTTGGTCCAATCAGGACTGAGCTATGTTGTATTTTGTTCATTTTTTATTATTTATTTTTAATTTGTTTTTTGTTGTATATTGTTTTGTTTCCATTTTATTTATTCATTGTTTTATTTATTTCCTATTTTCTACATGTGTGGGTTTCCCGCTAGATCCTCTGTGTGTAGACATTCATTTTCTCCATTTTTTCTTAATTTGGTTGGTGTTTTAGGTGTTTTATGTTTTTATTTAATTTTTCCCTTTTTTTCGGCTTAGTTTTTCTTTATTAAATTATTTTTCTTCTTTTTCTATTATTCGTGGTTAGCATTATTTCTTATACTTACTCCTATTTCTTATGGTATTTATATAGAACAGATTTTCTTTATTTTCTCGCTTATTTACTTTATTATTATGTTAATACCCTATGTTAAATTTATTTTATTTCTGATCTTTTTCTCTATTTTATCCGATTTAGTCTCAGGCCTCACATCTACATCCGACTCAGTCTCAAATCATTCGAACCTAGTTATTCAGCCCAACAAATAGACGAAGTCCTTGAAGGATTCATGACGCACCTTTCCCAAAAACAAAAGACCTGATGTATATCGGACCAGTGCAGAATGACTGAAATTATATTGTCGCGAATTGAACCAGAGGCCATGAAAAAAAAACAGATTAAAGTTCAACAGCTCCAGGTGTAAGCCACACGCGAATAAGTGGAATTGCGAGCATTATCAGGAGTGGAATGGTGTAGAAGTCACGCACAAGACGCTCCCATGAAAGAAATTGAATACCTTCCGGTGAATAGGACAAACCAGGAGGTTCCGAAGTCAATAGTGACACTCTCTCAATGGATAAATATGAAATTCAGATCTGAACGGCGAGAACAGATATTCCGGAGGGCTCGCAAGGAAGTCCGCATTACAGGGCACTCCTGAAAACAATCGGAGAGGCTTAATCTTGAAGGGTCCCGAGGTGCAACTTTAATTACTTAATATTATTTGTCAAAGATAAATAAGTAATTATTATAACACGTTTTCGTAATTTTATTCCGATTCGGGTGAGCATTAGAAAGAGGGACCATTGGGGAAATCGGTTGCCTGTAAACACACAGGAGCATTTGACAATTATAGTGCACCGGGATGCATTCACTTTTTGCAAGTGCTTTAAGAATACAGTGCCAATGGTGAGAAATCGAATGATATTGAGTGGCAGGCAGCAATTGTATACTGAGATTCCCTAGAAACAGCACGAAAGAATAAGATATTGGTTAATGGAAACCAACCACTCCCAATAATACAAGTTGAATCAGAAACATGCAATTAAATCTAATAATTAATTCAAAACACTAGAAATAAAAATCCATTTACAAATTATTTCCTTTAGACAAATATTTACCCTGGAAATAATCCTGCATCAATTCGTTTAACGGACATCATACTGTATAATAAAGATTTCTAAAAAAATTCCAGTAGATCGTACCCATACATTTTGATTAGAAAACACAAATCAGTTACCTACAAAAATTCCTCAACTTTAGAGACGTATAATCAAACTCGTCACTATCGATATAACTAACAATGTTAACAGAAAACATTTTATTAATTAGAAAATGCACAAGTGAAATAGAAACTAGAATACAAATATAATTTATTTATAGGAAATACAAACAGTATCGAATACATAAATAGATTAAACGGCTGCTCATTGCTGTCTTGTATAAGGATGATATGCAGCATTACCCCTGCCCCGAGCAGCTATTTTACCACCAGCTATTGGTGCCCTCGGGGGTGCCACATAAGGTTGCGGTGGCATTGGATAAGCTAAATAAATGATGACATGATAGAAAGGAGTACTGTAAAAATAGACTTACAATAACCGTATGGATATCCACTGTAATATCCTGAATAATAAGCGTTTGGATCATATGAATATGGTCCTCCGTATGGATATTCATAACTGTAATATTCCGAACCAGGAGGATACATACCGCCACTATACGGACCCCAAGCTGCCACTATCAATCACGATAAATGTATCAATATTATTTTCAATATTACTTTTATTCTTGTTCACTTGATCTTTCGGAACCGCCATTCTGACGTCGCACTGGAAATACGGACAATTAATAACAAATAGTATCCAAAGGTTTTTATAAGCATTAGGACACATTTACTTTGTTTTACAACTTCATTTAAATTATTTTTCATAGTAATAATTACTTAGCAACAATTGAACAATTTACTTAGCTAGAATTTAATTTATACCAAATTTCAAACTGAATATTAAGAAAATCTTTAAACAATTTAAAGCGACATTAGAACGTTTTATACTGAAAAAAACTCAGCACACCTGTCGCAAGTTAGCCATTGAATACCTTGTGTACGTCCTTTGACTAAATCTGCTGTTGCTAGATGGCTGACGTTGATGAGACGGATTGGTGACGGATAGATGAACTTTCACTGGACTTTACCATCCAGTTTTCTGTTTTCGACAGGCTAACTTCACAGAAATTACATAGATATGCATGACAATTTCAATACAAATTCATAGTCAATGTTAAAATTCATTAATAACCGCCGCTGTGTCATTACCGTAATTATTACATCCGATCGAATCCATAGCTAAATTGTTGTTAACATTTATACCTCAACAATAAAATGCCAAGCGTTACGCGCAATTTTTACAATTTTACTGTACAGCACAAAAAAAAAGATTTACTGTCATTTTATTTCTTAAATTTGTAATGAAAATGTTTAAATGAAAATAAGTTTGCGCCCAACACTTTAAAATTAGATTTACAATGCAAAATTATTATGAATGGATTTCAAGCAGACGGATAAATAAACAGATTTGAGAACAGAATTACTTCATTGCTACATGTAGCACCCCAAAACTTAAATGCTCCTAATTCTGTCCACAAATTTATGTTTTGCTTTAGGCTTACTTATTTTACTAATTGTTTTTGTTAATTTAATTTACCTTGGAACCTAAAACGTCTTGCTTTTCATTGACAATGGCATTTTTTGCAGCATCCTCGGTAGTGAAACTAAGGAAGACATATGGCTTCCTCTTTCCTTTTGAAGTATCGAAAGGCAGATCAACACTCTCAACCTGTAATTTTTAAATTGTGCCATATTTAAAAACAAAAAATGTTTTTACAGTTCCATATTGAGAGAAATATTCTTTAATCTGCTCTTCACTGACATCTGGTGACAACCCTCCAACAAAGATTTTCTTGTTTGGCTCCTTTGTTGGTTTTGCAGGTTTCGGATCAATTTTCTTATTTTTCAAACGATGTTCAGGAATTTCGAGGACTTTTTTCAGATTCTCTTCAGTTTCCATTGTAACAAAACCAAATCCACGTGAATTGCCAGTCATTTTGTCAAGCTTAATCACACAATGTGATACTTTACCCCACGTTTCGAAATAATTTTTCAGATCTTCTTCGGTAGTTTCCCAACTCAAACCACCAACAAAAAGTTTTCTGAAAATTAATATTTTACTAAATATATAATTAACTAAAATACCTGCTATCATCATCATCATCGTCCTCCATCTTGTTTGTATCACTTTTCTCAGACTTGAAGTGGTTTTCTAATAATGACTTGTCTTTCACATTTTCACCGTCATCCTCTTGACAAAAATTATCATTTATTTCCTTATCTTCATTGACATTATCTATATCTTCACTAAAATTTGTACTAATATCATTCACCGACATGTTTAATTAATCAGAAAGAGAAACTAATTTAATTTATTTGAATAGTTTAAACAAATTTGTAAACAAATATCCTTTACAGTTTATATTTAATAAAAGTTATGAATATATTTTATTAATTTGCAAAAAATAATTGTACTAAACTGAGATTATTGTTTAAAAAATTTGAAAAGAATACAATATAAAGTTTGAACATTTAGAAATGTTTTGCAACAAATAATATAAAAAAATTAATGAATTCAAACAGAAATATTTTTAGACATTTCATAAAATGCGAATCTAAATTATTTTAATTAACAACTAAAAAATATCGTAACCAAAAAATCATCACATTGTGAGGAGTAATACATCCATACCAAACATCATTTAATAAGGTTGTGGCCGTTGACTTAATAAATTAAATAGGTACATTATTTTATTTGACTTTAGCTTGGTTAATTATTGACTTTAATATGATCGCTTCTTAGTGAAGTGGATCTTCCAAATTTAATTAATTATTTAAACGAAAATCAAATGGAAATTTAAACAAAGAAATAAATATTTTAATCATAAAATACAGCAAGCAGTCAGAACAGAATTTCAAAATTATAAATAAAATTCAGCAGAAATGCCTTATTATTTCTTCAGATCGGGCTTCAATTCTCGGCATTTTTTCCGTTCATATTTGCCCGGCCTCGGTTTGCAGGGTTTCTTTGGAGCTGAAGCTCCTGCCGGAATCCATATATCAACATCGCAATGGCCGGAAATAGCTCAGTTTCCGAGTACGAAGGTACTCGACCCACTCGTGTCTGTGTATCCTCCCGCTCTCAGTTCTATAATTTTCTGCGCTTGTTCAGATCGTGATATTGAGATCGCAAATGATCCCTTGACCTTCGACCCGAGATTTCCCATCTACTTGATCTATTGTTGAAGCTTGCGAACGTTCCGACCGGAACCATGTTGCTTTCAATCCTCTGCACTTGCGAACCAGAGACTCGGCCATCGCTGCCCGACGAGCAGCTTTTATATTAAATCCTCATTAGTGAGCTATAGAATATTATTATTCTAATATTAATATCTTATTACTATTATTAATATTATTATTTTCGTTATTATTATTATCTACTCCTTCGTTTGGCTTTTCCTCCTATCTAATCTAATCAAACAAAACAAAATGCGAAAATTGATCAAATTTTAATCTGAAAAAATGTTTTATAGTTATGTGAATTATTAGTACATCAATGATATTTATTTGATTATATTAGATGTTCTGATAATTCTTACTACTTTTCTACAACAATTCTCCCTCGTGGCTTTAGTTTCTACCGCTTATTATTAGATCTGCTTATGTTCGTATTTACTTCACGGAGCTCATCGTTTGCCCTTCCCCAATTGTCTAGTTCAGCGGTTCCCAAAGTGTGGGTCGCGACCCACTGGTGGGTCGCGAAGCTATTTTCGGTGTGTCGCCAAAAATTTAATATTTGTATTACTGAGCATATTAATTTGCTTTTACTTAACTTGTCACAATATTTATATATAAGTAGGTTTGCGACAAAAAATTATTGCATATTTTTAGGTGGTTTAAAAATTAAACTTCTTTTTAGCAAATCTTTGTATTTAGAACTTGTTTTTAATAATCGCATCATAGCAACCACTTTTCTACATTTTAACCAGGCAACCAAACACAAATAACGGTTAATTAGAAATTTAGGATTACAAACTTTAAATATTCAGACAACCAGTGCAAATTTTGTTTTGGACTAAGTACGGTGTTGTGTTGTTAATAAAAAAGTTTATATATATTGTTAATAAAAGTGTTTCGTTAATAAAAAAACATAATTTAAAATCAAATGTAAGTATTTTTTAAATTTAGTGCTATAGTATTTCATGTAATAAATAAAGTTCTTAATATTCTTATTTTTAAAGAACCATTGCTGTGATGGATAAGTGGTTGAAAAAGACTCCTGGGCAAAATCAAACAATTGAAAATGAAAAAGAAAAAGAAGGTTCTGTAGCAACAAAAACAGATAATAAGAGAAAATTTGGTGAGAATCCTTCAACAAGTTCGCAATCATCAAAACGTGGCAAAAGAAAATATGATTCTGAATATCTAAAATTTGGATTTACATGGAATAGAAAAGAAGATGATCCACGCCCACAGTGTGTTATTTGTCAAGAAATTCTGGCTAATGAAAGTATGCGACCTAACAAATTAATACGACATTTTGAGACGAAACATTCCGATTTAAAAAATAAGCCTATTGATTATTTTAAAACCAAATTACAGGAATTAAATAATTCAAAAAATCTATTTTCTCGCTTCATCAGCATTAATGAAAAGGCTATATTCGCCTCGTATCTCATTAGTTTGCGAATTGCACAATCCGGTAAACCGCACACTATTGGAGAGTCATTAGTACTTCCAGCTATAAAAGATGCTGTTGGAATTATGTTTGGAGAGCAGAGCTTAAAAGAAGTTGAATCAATTCCACTTTCTAATAACACAGTTGCTCGTAGAATTGATGAAATGTCCGAATGGGTAGAAAATAAGCTTATCCATAGAATTCAAGTTAGTGGACTTTTTGCGTTGCAACTGGATGAATCAACCGATGTACAAGGTTTGTCCCAACTAATTATTTTCATACGTTTTATATGGTGCAACGAGTTCTTTGAAGACATATTATTTTGTGAACCAATCATTCGAGGAACTGGTGAAATAATTTTTGATACGC
Organism: Schmidtea polychroa; assembly: GCA_959609185.1. Lineage (NCBI taxonomy): Eukaryota > Metazoa > Platyhelminthes > Tricladida > Dugesiidae > Schmidtea > Schmidtea polychroa. The sequence goes on from CAUHTR010007695.1 coordinate 32,404, forward strand.
TCGACACTTATATAACATTGAAAAAACTGGATTGGAAAAACTGCGTCGGAATATGTAGCGACGGTGCAAAAGCAATGTGTGGTGCTGTGACACGTTGTCTTCAAAAATGTCCAAATGCAACGTGGACTCACTGCACTATTCATAGAGAAGCGTTAGTATCAAAAAATATACCAAAAAGTCTAAATACTGTTTTGACCACTGCTATAAAAATTGTAAATTTTATTAAGAGCAAACCATTACAATCACGATTATTTCAAAAACTCTGCGAAGAGATGGGAAGTTTACATAAATCTCTTCTGCTGCATACAGAAGTCCGCTGGCTATCGAAAGGCAAAGTCCTGACAAGACTTGTTGAACTTCGCGAAGAAGTAGCAATATATTTACATGAACATAAACAAGATGAGTACACATCAAATTTGCGCGATGTGAAATATGTAGTTTTGCTGACTTATTTAGCAGATATATTTTCGAAATTGAACGATTTAAATTTACAATTACAAGGAACAAATGGAATTGATATATTTTCGGTTCATGGTAAAATAAAAGCTTTTACAAAAAAACTTATGTTGTGGAAAAATAATGTTCAAGAAAATAAATATGACTGCTTTGATACATTCCAAACTTTTATCATTGAAAATGAAGTAACGCCCAATAACGATTTAATTTCTTTAATAATTGAGCATTTGGACAGACTTAAAGAAAATTTTGATTTTTATTTCTATGGAGAAATGAAAAATCTAGAAAAATATACATGGGTTCAAAATCCATTTCAAAGTGGTTTAGTTACCGGTATATCGACGATAGCGGATGAGGAATTAATTGAGCTATTCGAAGATAGTGTTGTTAAATTACATTTTGACGGTACGAAATTGTTACAGTTTTGGATATCGGTGCAAAACACATATCCAACTTTACACACCGCAGCGTTAAAAGTATTGCTTCCTTTCACAACTTCTTATCTATGCGAGGTTGCATTTTCGTCAATGATTGCAATAAAAAATAAATATCGCAACAAATTACAGCTATCAAACTCACTTCGCTTAATAACAACAAATATAAAAGTAAATGTCGAAGATGTTATTGCAAAAAATAGAAAGCAGGCTCATTCATCTCATTCATCCTATTAATTATTCTTAAATATGCGTGTTAAATAAATATGTAAATCAACATTTTTAGCTTTTTTCTTGTTTTATTTACAGGTGGGTCGCGAAAACTTTGCGGTCTAAATAGTGGGTCTCGACTGGTAAAAGTTTGGGAACCCCTGGTCTAGTTTAATAATTGTGTTTTCCTGCATGTGAGCATTTAAATTTAGGATTAAATTATTCTAATCGCACTTTATAAAGATATTTTATAATTACGATATTTTTAATTTAATTCATTAACTTGAAAGAAAAAGGAAGCAATAACAAAATAAAACTAAACAAAACTTGTCTCAGTTGCTGCTTCAAAATGTCATGGCATCATGTACTTAATCAACTAAACTCATAGTAATTATCTGGAAATTATTAGCGTTATCTAGAATGAAGCTCCTTCAGCAGTTACGACAATTTCTTTTTACGCTAGCACCTAAAATTTTCATCAAAAAATGAAAAGTTCTATTCTAATACCTAAAAGGGCCTCGATCTGTTAAAAATTAAAATTAAATTTATGAGTTCAGACAAATAAAATAAGTAAGATTTATTGACTTGTGATTATTTATAAGTTAATTACAAAAAGATTTATTATAAATCAGAAATAATAGTTGACAATCGGTTTCTTCGAATTGTTTTACAAATTTGTAGTCAATGAATTCCTCGTATTGGTTATTCCGTTCATGGTTTATCAATTTCTTTTTTCTTATTTCGAGATTTCTTTTGTTTGTTTTTGAGTGTTGTTTTAGTTCTTGCTGTTTGACCTGTCGGTTAGAGTTTCTGTTGTTTCTTTTTCCCTTGATATATTTAGCAGGATCTCTTTCTGTTTACTTTTGGTGTTGTTATTTTTCGTTATAGTTCTCACTACATTTCTTTCCGCTGATTTGTTTGGTTTATTCTATGTTTAGAGTGAGTTTTTTCTGGAGTAGTGAGTTGCAGGAGAATTGTGTTTTTTTAGTAGTAGTTCTGGATTAGTAGTTTGTTTTTGAGTTATTATTATTATTTCTTCTTTGTTTTAAATGGAACGGTATTTATACCCTTGTTGTGTAACTCGGGTAGGAGTCTACGCTATCTGAGTTTAGTGTGGTTTTATCCCAGGTACTCAATGTCTTGATCTGAGCACCCGATCATCTGTTGCAAATTGAGCTCAGGTACCTACCTCTTATTAATGATAAAAAATAATGAGGTCAAAAATAAATAAAAATCAAAGTTTTTATGGTTTATTTGAATTCTTTTTCATTGTCCCCTTGAAGGTAAATCGACCGATCTTTTTGTCATTTGATCTCAGTATTTTTCTCTACCGATGATTCTTTTTCCGAGCATTTTCTGTTATTTTTTGAATCTTTTTGCCTGTCTTTTCTGGTTTTTCCTCTGAAAATGTTAATACTTATGGTTGATTTCTTTGACTTTGTTTCAATTTCATTTTCAACATTTATTTGGAGCTTTTGACTTTATTATATTAGAGATTTTTTATTTCACTTTTTTCTTATTGATTTTTTTGTTTTAACTGGAATTTGAATTCTTTTCATTTTCCTATGTTTTAAGCTTTAATTTTCTTTTAATTTAATTTGTCTTCGTATTATTTACCTTCGCTTTTTTCCGATTTAAATAAACAATTATTTGTTTTTCTTAGCGTTTGCCCAACATTATTTTCTTTTGTGTTATCATTAACCGTTTTATGTTTCACTATGTTCCACTAAACGTTTTACTTCCTTGGAGAATACCTGAAGAAAATTAGGTAAACGTCTATCACCAAATATTTTTTGAAGCAAGTCCAATTTGATGTTCAGAAAAAACCGATTGTTTAACATGACGTCTTCTAGCAATTTATTTTGCGATTAATAATACAAATTTTGGTTCCATTTTTGTACATGTTAAACCAAGTGATGGAATTGATATTTTCAATTTAATTTGAACACTAACACCAAGTAATAAATATTTCGGTTGATTAAAACATTAAATCTATCTTTAAATCTTCGCTTTTATTTTTCTTCCTTGAGTCTGGTTAATTGAAATTTAACATCAACGTTTTCTTTTGTTCGGGATATGATCGTTGAATGATATGGAATTTGTAGAGTGGTGTGATTGTAGAATACTTTGAATGCAGTCAGGAAAATTCATATGATGCAAACTCATTGTTTTGCATTGTGCACTTCAACTGATCTAAAACTCTAACCCATACGTTCAACCGGGACCATTTATCTTCATTAGATCAGTCAACTCTAGGTTGCAATGCAGTTGTAGTGGTTGTTTACGTAAATACTCGTCATAAAATTCTAAGAAGGAAATAATATTATTTCTAAATAAACCAGAGTCTTGACGACCTTTAAGATGACGCAACTCATTTTAAACCCGTTTTTAATTTGACATTCAAATGACGGAACTTTCTTCATTAAACTTCTACTTGTGTAATATGTCATCTTAAACTTACTTTAATTTTTATGATCAAATCAGACCATCTTTAGTTGTTATTATTGGCTCACTAAAGCCTCGACCCATTGCAGTATCCTTTCTTTCTACATGGTGAGATCTTGTTTTATGTCTGAGTTTTGTTCCCTCAATTTGTCTAGGATTAAAATGATGGTTGTATCAGCTGTCAATGAAGGTGCATCTTCATGGCTTAATACTTCAACTGCTAGCTTAATAGACTCAAAAGCGTCTTTTAAAGTTTTTTAGGCTTGAAAATACAGCTTGTTAAGGAGTTCGAGTTTATTTGGCTCTGTGAATGTCTCTAAAAGACTTAATTTTGTCTTGAGAAGAAGATCTATCATGGTAATTGTAGCATTCCATCGATGCTTGACCTCTAATTGTAGCTCAACTTTTTTACCATCATTTCATGCCTTCACTTTAACCTGGAAAATATGATTATGTACATTTGAACTCATAATTTAACGATCTTTCGCATTATTAAAAACCTCACAGATCTACTTCCTCATTATCATCATAGTTGGTGATAAACTCAAAGTCAACAGCAAGATCGTTGTCGTCTATTGAATCCATAATCATTTAAGACACCGATTTGCTTTTCCTTGTAATGTGTCACAAATACCGTCACAAAAATGATCTATAATTTGTAACAACTGCATGAACTTCTTATTGAGGAGATCCGATTAACCCTTTCCAGCCCAGTGATTCCAAATGGAATCATTAGTTAAAAACTCAGTTTTTTTCTCTCTACTTCCAAAACGGNTTGTTTGTATCACTTTTCTCAGACTTGAAGTGGTTTTCTAATAATGACTTGTCTTTCACATTTTCACCGTCATCCTCTTGACAAAAATTATCATTTATTTCCTTATCTTCATTGACATTATCTATATCTTCACTAAAATTTGTACTAATATCATTCACCGACATGTTTAATTAATCAGAAAGAGAAACTAATTTAATTTATTTGAATAGTTTAAACAAATTTGTAAACAAATATCCTTTACAGTTTATATTTAATAAAAGTTATGAATATATTTTATTAATTTGCAAAAAATAATTGTACTAAACTGAGATTATTGTTTAAAAAATTTGAAAAGAATACAATATAAAGTTTGAACATTTAGAAATGTTTTGCAACAAATAATATAAAAAAATTAATGAATTCAAACAGAAATATTTTTAGACATTTCATAAAATGCGAATCTAAATTATTTTAATTAACAACTAAAAAATATCGTAACCAAAAAATCATCACATTGTGAGGAGTAATACATCCATACCAAACATCATTTAATAAGGTTGTGGCCGTTGACTTAATAAATTAAATAGGTACATTATTTTATTTGACTTTAGCTTGGTTAATTATTGACTTTAATATGATCGCTTCTTAGTGAAGTGGATCTTCCAAATTTAATTAATTATTTAAACGAAAATCAAATGGAAATTTAAACAAAGAAATAAATATTTTAATCATAAAATACAGCAAGCAGTCAGAACAGAATTTCAAAATTATAAATAAAATTCAGCAGAAATGCCTTATTATTTCTTCAGATCGGGCTTCAATTCTCGGCATTTTTTCCGTTCATATTTGCCCGGCCTCGGTTTGCAGGGTTTCTTTGGAGCTGAAGCTCCTGCCGGAATCCATATATCAACATCGCAATGGCCGGAAATAGCTCAGTTTCCGAGTACGAAGGTACTCGACCCACTCGTGTCTGTGTATCCTCCCGCTCTCAGTTCTATAATTTTCTGCGCTTGTTCAGATCGTGATATTGAGATCGCAAATGATCCCTTGACCTTCGACCCGAGATTTCCCATCTACTTGATCTATTGTTGAAGCTTGCGAACGTTCCGACCGGAACCATGTTGCTTTCAATCCTCTGCACTTGCGAACCAGAGACTCGGCCATCGCTGCCCGACGAGCAGCTTTTATATTAAATCCTCATTAGTGAGCTATAGAATATTATTATTCTAATATTAATATCTTATTACTATTATTAATATTATTATTTTCGTTATTATTATTATCTACTCCTTCGTTTGGCTTTTCCTCCTATCTAATCTAATCAAACAAAACAAAATGCGAAAATTGATCAAATTTTAATCTGAAAAAAAATGTTTTATAGTTATGTGAATTATTAGTACATCAATGATATTTATTTGATTATATTAGATGTTCTGATAATTCTTACTACTTTTCTACAACAATTCTCCCTCGTGGCTTTAGTTTCTACCGCTTATTATTAGATCTGCTTATGTTCGTATTTACTTCACGGAGCTCATCGTTTGCCCTTCCCCAATTGTCTAGTTCAGCGGTTCCCAAAGTGTGGGTCGCGACCCACTGGTGGGTCGCGAAGCTATTTTCGGTGTGTCGCCAAAAATTTAATATTTGTATTACTGAGCATATTAATTTGCTTTTACTTAACTTGTCACAATATTTATATATAAGTAGGTTTGCGACAAAAAATTATTGCATATTTTTAGGTGGTTTAAAAATTAAACTTCTTTTTAGCAAATCTTTGTATTTAGAACTTGTTTTTAATAATCGCATCATAGCAACCACTTTTCTACATTTTAACCAGGCAACCAAACACAAATAACGGTTAATTAGAAATTTAGGATTACAAACTTTAAATATTCAGACAACCAGTGCAAATTTTGTTTTGGACTAAGTACGGTGTTGTGTTGTTAATAAAAAAGTTTATATATATTGTTAATAAAAGTGTTTCGTTAATAAAAAAACATAATTTAAAATCAAATGTAAGTATTTTTTAAATTTAGTGCTATAGTATTTCATGTAATAAATAAAGTTCTTAATATTCTTATTTTTAAAGAACCATTGCTGTGATGGATAAGTGGTTGAAAAAGACTCCTGGGCAAAATCAAACAATTGAAAATGAAAAAGAAAAAGAAGGTTCTGTAGCAACAAAAACAGATAATAAGAGAAAATTTGGTGAGAATCCTTCAACAAGTTCGCAATCATCAAAACGTGGCAAAAGAAAATATGATTCTGAATATCTAAAATTTGGATTTACATGGAATAGAAAAGAAGATGATCCACGCCCACAGTGTGTTATTTGTCAAGAAATTCTGGCTAATGAAAGTATGCGACCTAACAAATTAATACGACATTTTGAGACGAAACATTCCGATTTAAAAAATAAGCCTATTGATTATTTTAAAACCAAATTACAGGAATTAAATAATTCAAAAAATCTATTTTCTCGCTTCATCAGCATTAATGAAAAGGCTATATTCGCCTCGTATCTCATTAGTTTGCGAATTGCACAATCCGGTAAACCGCACACTATTGGAGAGTCATTAGTACTTCCAGCTATAAAAGATGCTGTTGGAATTATGTTTGGAGAGCAGAGCTTAAAAGAAGTTGAATCAATTCCACTTTCTAATAACACAGTTGCTCGTAGAATTGATGAAATGTCCGAATGGGTAGAAAATAAGCTTATCCATAGAATTCAAGTTAGTGGACTTTTTGCGTTGCAACTGGATGAATCAACCGATGTACAAGGTTTGTCCCAACTAATTATTTTCATACGTTTTATATGGTGCAACGAGTTCTTTGAAGACATATTATTTTGTGAACCAATCATTCGAGGAACTGGTGAAATAATTTTTGATACGCTCGACACTTATATAACATTGAAAAAACTGGATTGGAAAAACTGCGTCGGAATATGTAGCGACGGTGCAAAAGCAATGTGTGGTGCTGTGACACGTTGTCTTCAAAAATGTCCAAATGCAACGTGGACTCACTGCACTATTCATAGAGAAGCGTTAGTATCAAAAAATATACCAAAAAGTCTAAATACTGTTTTGACCACTGCTATAAAAATTGTAAATTTTATTAAGAGCAAACCATTACAATCACGATTATTTCAAAAACTCTGCGAAGAGATGGGAAGTTTACATAAATCTCTTCTGCTGCATACAGAAGTCCGCTGGCTATCGAAAGGCAAAGTCCTGACAAGACTTGTTGAACTTCGCGAAGAAGTAGCAATATATTTACATGAACATAAACAAGATGAGTACACATCAAATTTGCGCGATGTGAAATATGTAGTTTTGCTGACTTATTTAGCAGATATATTTTCGAAATTGAACGATTTAAATTTACAATTACAAGGAACAAATGGAATTGATATATTTTCGGTTCATGGTAAAATAAAAGCTTTTACAAAAAAACTTATGTTGTGGAAAAATAATGTTCAAGAAAATAAATATGACTGCTTTGATACATTCCAAACTTTTATCATTGAAAATGAAGTAACGCCCAATAACGATTTAATTTCTTTAATAATTGAGCATTTGGACAGACTTAAAGAAAATTTTGATTTTTATTTCTATGGAGAAATGAAAAATCTAGAAAAATATACATGGGTTCAAAATCCATTTCAAAGTGGTTTAGTTACCGGTATATCGACGATAGCGGATGAGGAATTAATTGAGCTATTCGAAGATAGTGTTGTTAAATTACATTTTGACGGTACGAAATTGTTACAGTTTTGGATATCGGTGCAAAACACATATCCAACTTTACACACCGCAGCGTTAAAAGTATTGCTTCCTTTCACAACTTCTTATCTATGCGAGGTTGCATTTTCGTCAATGATTGCAATAAAAAATAAATATCGCAACAAATTACAGCTATCAAACTCACTTCGCTTAATAACAACAAATATAAAAGTAAATGTCGAAGATGTTATTGCAAAAAATAGAAAGCAGGCTCATTCATCTCATTCATCCTATTAATTATTCTTAAATATGCGTGTTAAATAAATATGTAAATCAACATTTTTAGCTTTTTTCTTGTTTTATTTACAGGTGGGTCGCGAAAACTTTGCGGTCTAAATAGTGGGTCTCGACTGGTAAAAGTTTGGGAACCCCTGGTCTAGTTTAATAATTGTGTTTTCCTGCATGTGAGCATTTAAATTTAGGATTAAATTATTCTAATCGCACTTTATAAAGATATTTTATAATTACGATATTTTTAATTTAATTCATTAACTTGAAAGAAAAAGGAAGCAATAACAAAATAAAACTAAACAAAACTTGTCTCAGTTGCTGCTTCAAAATGTCATGGCATCATGTACTTAATCAACTAAACTCATAGTAATTATCTGGAAATTATTAGCGTTATCTAGAATGAAGCTCCTTCAGCAGTTACGACAATTTCTTTTTACGCTAGCACCTAAAATTTTCATCAAAAAATGAAAAGTTCTATTCTAATACCTAAAAGGGCCTCGATCTGTTAAAAATTAAAATTAAATTTATGAGTTCAGACAAATAAAATAAGTAAGATTTATTGACTTGTGATTATTTATAAGTTAATTACAAAAAGATTTATTATAAATCAGAAATAATAGTTGACAATCGGTTTCTTCGAATTGTTTTACAAATTTGTAGTCAATGAATTCCTCGTATTGGTTATTCCGTTCATGGTTTATCAATTTCTTTTTTCTTATTTCGAGATTTCTTTTGTTTGTTTTTGAGTGTTGTTTTAGTTCTTGCTGTTTGACCTGTCGGTTAGAGTTTCTGTTGTTTCTTTTTCCCTTGATATATTTAGCAGGATCTCTTTCTGTTTACTTTTGGTGTTGTTATTTTTCGTTATAGTTCTCACTACATTTCTTTCCGCTGATTTGTTTGGTTTATTCTATGTTTAGAGTGAGTTTTTTCTGGAGTAGTGAGTTGCAGGAGAATTGTGTTTTTTTAGTAGTAGTTCTGGATTAGTAGTTTGTTTTTGAGTTATTATTATTATTTCTTCTTTGTTTTAAATGGAACGGTATTTATACCCTTGTTGTGTAACTCGGGTAGGAGTCTACGCTATCTGAGTTTAGTGTGGTTTTATCCCAGGTACTCAATGTCTTGATCTGAGCACCCGATCATCTGTTGCAAATTGAGCTCAGGTACCTACCTCTTATTAATGATAAAAAATAATGAGGTCAAAAATAAATAAAAATCAAAGTTTTTATGGTTTATTTGAATTCTTTTTCATTGTCCCCTTGAAGGTAAATCGACCGATCTTTTTGTCATTTGATCTCAGTATTTTTCTCTACCGATGATTCTTTTTCCGAGCATTTTCTGTTATTTTTTGAATCTTTTTGCCTGTCTTTTCTGGTTTTTCCTCTGAAAATGTTAATACTTATGGTTGATTTCTTTGACTTTGTTTCAATTTCATTTTCAACATTTATTTGGAGCTTTTGACTTTATTATATTAGAGATTTTTTATTTCACTTTTTTCTTATTGATTTTTTTGTTTTAACTGGAATTTGAATTCTTTTCATTTTCCTATGTTTTAAGCTTTAATTTTCTTTTAATTTAATTTGTCTTCGTATTATTTACCTTCGCTTTTTTCCGATTTAAATAAACAATTATTTGTTTTTCTTAGCGTTTGCCCAACATTATTTTCTTTTGTGTTATCATTAACCGTTTTATGTTTCACTATGTTCCACTAAACGTTTTACTTCCTTGGAGAATACCTGAAGAAAATTAGGTAAACGTCTATCACCAAATATTTTTTGAAGCAAGTCCAATTTGATGTTCAGAAAAAACCGATTGTTTAACATGACGTCTTCTAGCAATTTATTTTGCGATTAATAATACAAATTTTGGTTCCATTTTTGTACATGTTAAACCAAGTGATGGAATTGATATTTTCAATTTAATTTGAACACTAACACCAAGTAATAAATATTTCGGTTGATTAAAACATTAAATCTATCTTTAAATCTTCGCTTTTATTTTTCTTCCTTGAGTCTGGTTAATTGAAATTTAACATCAACGTTTTCTTTTGTTCGGGATATGATCGTTGAATGATATGGAATTTGTAGAGTGGTGTGATTGTAGAATACTTTGAATGCAGTCAGGAAAATTCATATGATGCAAACTCATTGTTTTGCATTGTGCACTTCAACTGATCTAAAACTCTAACCCATACGTTCAACCGGGACCATTTATCTTCATTAGATCAGTCAACTCTAGGTTGCAATGCAGTTGTAGTGGTTGTTTACGTAAATACTCGTCATAAAATTCTAAGAAGGAAATAATATTATTTCTAAATAAACCAGAGTCTTGACGACCTTTAAGATGACGCAACTCATTTTAAACCCGTTTTTAATTTGACATTCAAATGACGGAACTTTCTTCATTAAACTTCTACTTGTGTAATATGTCATCTTAAACTTACTTTAATTTTTATGATCAAATCAGACCATCTTTAGTTGTTATTATTGGCTCACTAAAGCCTCGACCCATTGCAGTATCCTTTCTTTCTACATGGTGAGATCTTGTTTTATGTCTGAGTTTTGTTCCCTCAATTTGTCTAGGATTAAAATGATGGTTGTATCAGCTGTCAATGAAGGTGCATCTTCATGGCTTAATACTTCAACTGCTAGCTTAATAGACTCAAAAGCGTCTTTTAAAGTTTTTTAGGCTTGAAAATACAGCTTGTTAAGGAGTTCGAGTTTATTTGGCTCTGTGAATGTCTCTAAAAGACTTAATTTTGTCTTGAGAAGAAGATCTATCATGGTAATTGTAGCATTCCATCGATGCTTGACCTCTAATTGTAGCTCAACTTTTTTACCATCATTTCATGCCTTCACTTTAACCTGGAAAATATGATTATGTACATTTGAACTCATAATTTAACGATCTTTCGCATTATTAAAAACCTCACAGATCTACTTCCTCATTATCATCATAGTTGGTGATAAACTCAAAGTCAACAGCAAGATCGTTGTCGTCTATTGAATCCATAATCATTTAAGACACCGATTTGCTTTTCCTTGTAATGTGTCACAAATACCGTCACAAAAATGATCTATAATTTGTAACAACTGCATGAACTTCTTATTGAGGAGATCCGATTAACCCTTTCCAGCCCAGTGATTCCAAATGGAATCATTAGTTAAAAACTCAGTTTTTTTCTCTCTACTTCCAAAACGGTTGGCAGTAACTAGTGAGAACTATAGTAAGATATGTTTTTAACAGTTTTCTAAAGGGGCAACTAAAAAAATGAAGTAAAATATTTTTATGATAAAATAAGTAGTTTTGGTACCTACTTACTGCATATATTTTTTTTTGTTTTGAAAAAATTTGGGCTGGAAAGGGTTAAGTCTTCTTCAGTGTCAATTTCTAAATATTTCAAATGATTAAAAACTACTTACTTCGTTCTCTTTGCATTACATGATCCAATGATACAAACGAGACCAAGTTTTGTTTCTTTCTATCACAGTAAATGTTAATTGCAAAATATCTTTGCTTACTTGTTAATAGTCATGTTGGACTTTTTACTAATTTGAGATTTTATTTCCCAGATCATATTTACTTTCTTATCGTCATATTTATCGTGGATCAAGATCATAACAGCTGTCATTTTGATGTAGATTACAACCATGTCGTTGAATTGATACTCAAATTAATTTATTGCACGAACTGATATGATTTCATATTAATTTTCCTCTGAAATGTGCATTCAATATTTTAGCATTTAATCACATATTTTTTCATTATTTCTTGTTTTACTACATCAATATTTATATTATTCAAATGTTTATTTAAAATTTTTATTTAAATTGTGATATTTAACTAAATTTTGACTTAAGCATTTAATTGAAATAATATATGAATTATCAATAAGATTTGCAATGGTGAAATGCGCAATTATTGGCTGTGGACTGATGGGATGTAAAATTGCAGGTAGTTTTATATTTCAATAATCAGACATTTTTATCATTTGTTCCATTATGAATAAAGGAGATTTAGCTTTGCATGGCCATCGTGTGAAAATGTATGATTCGGATGTTGTTATTTTAAATAGTGTTTGTGAACGAATTAAGGAAGATAAAAAAGAATTGTTAAAGGAAGGCCTTTTAACGCAGAGTGTCTTTTCTGTGAGTTTCAAGAACATTTAATATTTATATTTTATTAATTTTTGAATTTCTTCTTAATGCAAAATTACATAATTATTTATATAAATTATCAATTGGAATAATTGTGCTGAATTTTTAATATATTGCATGATGATATATTTTTATAATTCTGAATTATGAGGGGGGTCGATGTTGTCATTCCACTGGTTTCAGTCATGATCGGGATAATTCTAATTATTGAGTTGTAATGTGCTTCGTTCCGTTTTGTTGGGTCATGATTAGGAGCATTCCATTTATTGGAGTGACAATTTGAAGCATTCCATTGACTGGGATCAATTAATATTAATATTCTGCTGATAGGGGTCTATTCTGTGCATGAGTCGACTGGATGAGTGCGTTGATGATGCAGATTTCATTTTCGAGTGTGTCACGGACGATATGGAAGTGAAGGCGCAAATTCTTGCAGGTAATCTCGTATGGGCGCGACTATAGAATAATCCAAACTCATTCAGACATCAGCCGAGTGGCCACCGAGCGAACGATTACGTGCACCAACACGCTACGGTTGGATGTGAATCAGTTGAGTGAACATCTCAAATACAAAGAGGTTGTATTTAGTTTTCTCTCTGGAATTCAATGACAGCATTATAATTTTCTAGCGGTTCCTGGGAATCAGGTTTCTCTACCCGGTTTACTTTATTCCCGAGGTTGAGGTGAATCTGGGGGATAACACGTCGCAGCGAACGCTCAGTCAAGGTTAGTGGGTATTTTTATGTTGCTGGCCTGCTGATTACGCATTGAGAATTGTATGACTAGCATTAACCCAATGATGAGATTGAATTTATTCGTGGCGCAAACCAAATAACAACACATAATAAATTAAAACAATAAATCAATAAAAATATTAGAAATAATTCAATAAAAATATTGGAAATAATTCAATAAAAATATTGGAAATAATTCAATAAAAATATTGGAAATAATTCAATAAAAATATTGGAAATAATTCAATAAAAATATTGGAAATAATTCAATAAAAATATTGGAAATAATTCAATAAAAATATTGGAAATAATTTAATAAAAATGATGGGAAATAATTCAATAAAAATGATGGGAAATAGTTCAATAAAAATATTGGAAATAATTCAATAAAAATATTGGAAATAATTCAATAAAACTGATAGGAAATAATTTAATAAAAATATTGGAAATAATTCAATAAAAATATTGGAAATAATTCAATAAAAATATTGGAAATAATTCAATAAAAATGATGGAAAATAATTCAATAAAAATACTGGAAATAATTCAATAAAAATATTGGAAATAATTCAATAAAAATATTGGAAATAATTCAATAGAAATATTGGAAATAATTCAATAAAACTGAGAGGAAATAATTCAATAAAAATATTGGAAATAATTCAATAAAAATGATGGGAAATAGTTCAATAAAAATATTGGAAATAATTCAATAAAACTGATAGGAAATAATTTAATTAAAATATTGGAAATAATTCAATAAAAATATTGGAAATAATTCAATAAAAATATTGGAAATAATTCAATAAAAATATTGGAAATAATTCAATAAAAATATTGGAAATAATTCAATAAAACAGAGGAAATAATTCAATAAAACTGAGAGGAAATAATTCAATAAAACTGAGAGGAAATAATTCAATAAAACTGAGAGGAAATAATTCAATAAAACTGAGAGGAAATAATTCAATAAAAATATTGGAAATAATTCAATAAAAATGATGGGAAATAGTTCAATAAAAATATTGGAAATAATTAAATAAAAATATTGGAAATAATTCAATAAAAATATTGGAAATAATTCAATAAAAATATTGGAAATAATTCAATAAAAATGATGGAAAATAATTCAATAAAAATATTGGAAATAATTCAATAAAAATATTGGAAATAATTCAATAAAAATATTGGAAATAATTCAATAGAAATATTGGAAATAATTCAATAAAAATATTGGAAATAATTCAATAAAACTGAGAGGAAATAATTCAATAAAAATATTGGAAATAATTCAATAAAACTGAGAGGAAATAATTCAATAAAAATGATAGGAAATAATTCAATAAAAATGATAACTTATTTATTGTCGAGTAGATATTCTGTTATATATTACCTGACTCTTGTTCTCATGACATGACTTCAAAATTTAACTGAATATTTTATAATCATATCGAAAGTCCTCCAATCGAGATACAGATGAACGCGAGAAAGCTCGAAAGAAAATGAAATTACCATAATTAAGAGTTTCGATAGTTTTTTGTTTTAAATTAGGGTGTTTATTGATTTTTAAATTTTTATTGATTTCCAAGTGCATATATTGATTTTAAAGTGTAATTTTACTTTTTTGTTTTCAAAAATTTATTTCGACAGAATTATAGAGAAAATTTTCAATAAAAGAAGCTCCAGATTAGAGGAGAAATAATGAATTTCTACTAAGCGGTAAAATTAATATTTTAAAATAAATAAGATAATTTGAGATATAAATATGAAATTATTAACATTTCCAATTTTTCAAATTTAAATTAATTTCTGCAGATTTAATTATTGATATTTTATGGTGAATTTATACAAATTTTGACTGTAAGTTATTTGAAATGAAATTTTTAACAGGATCACTGCGACTACTAGTGGGTCGCAGGTAATCCACATTTTACCCGTTTGTGTTGTTTCCGACGCAACCAAAGATACAATTGAATTCACTCTTCCATCCAAAAGCCGTTACGTGATAAACATTGATGCTGTATCGCATGAATGAATGCTCGTTAGAAGTGAGCCAACCGATGTACACTATAATCGCCGAGAATTCGAAATGGGTTCGCGGATTGCCGACAGAAGGCTCCTGCCGTCTCTACTTAGGTCCCTGTTGTTCAACAGTCCAACGACTCGAAACTAGTTAGAATAACTCGTCCTCATCTTCTACTGTAGGCTCCTAGTTTTGCAAGGGAAATATTCCATCGATTAATAATCAACAATCAATAAACAATACCCATTACGAATAAATTGTGACATAGGTACAATTATGCATTCACCACAGGGCGTGTTCGCCTGATCAGACCACATAACTGATGTTGGTTGGGACATCGTAACGAGCACCTGCTTTAGCAAGTGTTTCTCAATCGTGTCTTGATGGTTCCGAGCCCCTTCGACCGCCAGGGCTCAAATTTCGAACTAGTTCAGTAACCTCAGTATTAATTGTTCGCCATCCATTTACCAACTTTGCATCCACCCACCACATCATGCTTTCCACAATTATCATAAAAGAATTCAAGTCTAATACATATATTAACATAGTGCACAAGTTAATGCACAGGTTAATTAAATCCGAACAGTTAGGTCAAATCCGGCCTCAACGTAGACGACTTCCAGAGCTCTCCCCGACCCCGAAACTAATGGGGGAATTTCCATTCCCTGTCACGAAAGTCCGCCAAATCGCTCTTGCATTCGTCGTCCATATTGGGAATGATAACCTGCCGAATGTCGTCTTCCACGCGCTGCGGGCTTCGTGGACAGCTTGCACACAGGCCAACTGCATCGAGTTAAGGACGGTTTCGCGTTTGAGGACGACTATAAGACGGTCCGAGGAGGAGCTGGGTTCTGTTATTCGGTGGACAGGCTCGATCTGATACGCTGCGATCTTCGTACAAAGTGATATGCTAGTGATCTACTCGATGTTATGGATCACTAGCTCCCTCCTGTATCCCTCGCCGCAAGCATCCTTCACCTCATCCCTGACCCTCATTCTAAAATGCTATTTGCAATTAATTATTGTTTTAGGCGGAAAATTGAAATAATTAATTAATTAGCGAAGTTGATTTTTCATGATATTGTTAGGTTCGATGGGTAGTTCGATCTAACACAAAAAGATTTGACTCCACAAGCTATATGTAAGGTTGCGCGTGAATATTAAACCAATAAATAACAATATGAATTAAAGATTTATTTAAATGAAATATATATATTAAATACAACTTGATAACCAAATAATAACTAGCTGCACGCTAAAGCTCAGATATCGGTTATACAAACCGCCAAACAGCCCGATATAGGTGAACGAATAAAGAGGAGGGATTCCCGAAGTTTTACCGCTATACTATTAACCCAAATAAATGGTAAATAGTTGTAATTAAAACAGTCGCAACAGCTACAAAAAGTGTTGGCTGGTGACTGTGCCCTTTATTTATGAGAAAAATGAGATAGGTATTAATATATGTATATATTTATTAATATTAACTAACTAATTTATAACGAACCCGAAAATTGGTTGTTAAGCTTAAATTCAATTGAGGCTAATAGATACTGGATTCAAATTCCAAACGAAAAATTATTGAGACTAAATTCCCAATCGATCTAAATTTCTAATCAACACTAGTATTCTAAATTTCTGATATTCTAAATTTCTGATCGACACTAATATTCTAAATTTACAAATTTTCTGATCGACACTAATATTCTAAATTTCTAAACACTAGTAATTAGTGATTCTATAAATATCCTGGATTGTGCTTGATCGATAATTTCGTAACAATTTTTGTCCTCCCTAAAACTAAATTTTTAATTATATTTATACTATTTTTTACTTACCTATCTATTTTTAGTAATTATCTAATTACTAAATTTGGTAATTATATATAATAAAATACTATAATCATTTAAAATCTAAATATAGTAATTGTTTATTACTATTTATAATTAAGTTCTAAACTTAGTAATTTTAATTCTATTTTTGGTATTTATTTAATACTATTAATAATTAATCTTTATTTAATTCTAAAGCCCTCCCAATACTTTTAGTTCCGGTTTTTACTGAACCCCAACAATATTTTATATTACGCTAAACTTTACAACCGGCTTAATCTAGAGCCTTGTTTAATTGGCATTACTAGTAATATCGATGTTAGGTCTTTGTTGTGTTGTTCTTTTATTAAATTCATCTTATTGGGAAAAGTATGTAAGTTTCCATGATGGATTTCGCCATTTTTAGAATATTCTAGCTTTCTATTCATTGCTATGGTAAGTATTTTATCCCTATATTATTTTCTAACGTTATTTTGTGGAAAACTTTCTAATTTCCATTCTTATCTCCTCATCGCTATTACTTCGAATTTGCCTACTTGTGTTATGTATCTATGTTGTGTTTGAGTGGATTTCATGTAGTACTTATTACTTTTGTTTCATATTAGTTAATTTTTATGTTGAGTGATTTCTATTTATTTGTTTAATTGATGTTGGGACCTGTTTGATTTTAACTCAACTTAATGTTATTTTTACGTGTTATGTTTCGACCTCTTTCAGTCACGATTTAATCACCTGGACTTCAAATAAGTTTTAGTCCAACACTATTAACTGTTAGATATCTGCAAAACACAATGGAATTTGTTCCTTATTCTATTTTTCCAGATTTGTATTAAATTTACCAGTATCTCAAGTTACAATGCTTGAATCTTGACGCCTGCACTAATGATGGTCTTCACACCAATCACCGGTATTTACATACTCTTGATTCAAAAAACTTGGAAACAACGGGATTATTATTCCGTTCCACGTATCAGTAAAATTAAATACCGAAAGCAACGGTTTGATCACCATCTAGATAAAGGAAAACAACGATTCAAAAAATGTGTTGGTGGGAACATTTCAATTATTATCATTTTTATTATAAATGTTATTGTTTTTATAATTATTTTTAAAATTAATTTTGTTGAGGTTCAACAAGAGAGGTACAAAAATGAAGTGAAAATCAATAAAAACACCAAATTTACAATAATAATTTAAAGTACAAAAATATTAATTAAAAAATCAAAAATTTTAAAAATGAATATTTTCCGGGGAAATTGGCGTAGGCGAATGCCGAGTTCAAATATAATAAAATAAAATCAATGGGGTCCATAGAATGAATTAATTACAAAAAACTAAAATTAATTAGCTAATGGAGAACCCGAGGTAATGGAAAACCCGAGCGATGTGAGAGAACCTGAATGGTCAATCAAATTAGTAGAGGCAATTAAATTAGCCGATGACTAATTAAATTGGGGCAAACCGTCAAAGGAGACGAGCAAATTCCTCAAAGTAATGTTGGGCACCTGGGTAGGTCTTTTATCGACTGGTACAACTAGGGGTTACCATTGAAATTTGATTTATTCACCCCAGACGCCCAAACGATTTGTTAGTATATTCCCTCCTGTGTACCCATGACAAACGAACCATGGAACCTGTGGGCAGGTGAGCTCTATTGCTAAAA